>CALNXI010000649.1:49929-94936 GCA_942486025.1 Porites evermanni | reverse complement strand
AGAGTAAAGTGGAGGGGAAAAAAGAAATTAAAAAAATATGATTTTTAGAGATGTGTTTTATATAGGGGATTTTTTTTTTTTTTTTTTTTTTTTTAAAAAAATGACTATGTAGAATATACCAAAGGCTATTGAAATCCAATGAAGAATGAAACTAGGGGTAACCACCCATTTTTCAAAGTTAAATGCACTTCAGTATGGAGAGATAACTGCTGAATAGGCATTTTTTTGAAAAAAAAAATTAAAAAAAATAAAAAAGTGATTTTTCTTCCGAAATTTCAGAGTGTACACGTTAACTGATGCAAATGCAATGCTAATTGTTTCGAGGCTTCAAAATAAAGAACAAATGGTAAAATAACAACTGCTCTTATAAGTCTTTTTCAACTCATCACTGTGAACTGGGTTAGTTAGAAGCAGTGACACCTCTCCACGAGTTTGCCTCAAAAATGCTTCAATTAAACGACATTTATCCCAAAAAAAAAAAAATGGATCGTCTGCTGAGTAGGCTAATTTCTTCGATCTGGCAAGATATCATTCGCTTTTGGAGTTAATTCTTTCCCATCCCCTCCCCGGTCAGTTGCATTATTTCTTAGTTATGTGAGAGAACAAACCAGCACAATTAAAACGTATAAAATGACCATAAATCGCCTCGAGAACCACACAGAAAAGAAGAAACAGATATACTACAGGGTGTTCGAAAAGTTCGCTTATCTTATTTCAGGCGCTATAACTTTCGATGGAAACTTTATCTTTACATGGAATTTCTAAATGACATCGATCGATTGCTCTATCAAGTACATGTAGTCAGAAGTTCCTTAATCCGGCATTCCCCTCCCTTTTTTTTTTTTTTGATTCATCGCATTCTGCAGCCGTTGCAGCATAAAGAGAGTTAACTTACGTAGTATATCTGGTATATCAAGATTCTGAATGTCGCAAATGACACCTGCTTTCAATTTCTTTTCTCTTTAATAGGTTCCAGCACTGGGTATCAGTACGACTCCAAAGCCTTTTTATATTCACTTGTAAACAAGCCAGGATTGGGACCTGTAAAACTGCTTCAGACAGGGAAATACAGTTCAAGCAGAGCACATTCCATAAACTCTGCCTCATCGTATGGCCCTATATTCGGAGGAGGACATGACGTCCTCATTTCCAACTACGCCTCATCCAATACCAATTCTAACAGCAACCTTGGCTATACTTACTACTCACCAAGAGGATACGGCTTCACCTCCGCCCAAACATTCCTGGCAGGATCACGGTACTTCACACCAGACGAAATAGAAACGTTTTACGAAACAACCTAGATATCCAGATAATGGATAGATCCGCGCTTTACTGCTCAATAAATAAATAATGATCATTTCCTGATAAGCCTATAAAAATTGGCTGCTGTCTGAAACAAGGTCAGGAAAAATTCGGTAAGATAAAAATTAATTGCTAAAAGATGTTTTGTAAGGTATCTGCTCCCCTTGCTTTTAATAAGACAGTGCAAACTCGTTTTTTCTTTTTCTTTGCTTTTTGCATTTAAATGCGAGAAAATTTTAATGTATCGTGATGTCACCAACAAAATTTCCTGACGGTTATGTTACTTTGCGGGAAGACCTGAAAAATAAATGATTATTTTTAAAATTCCAAGTGACTAATGATAGCTGCACTAATGATAATAATCACAAATTCCATTTTCTCGTTGGCTAAAACTTGAAAAGTCTTTAGAAAATAGGCTCGATTTCCGGCCTCTGTTCTTGAAATGAGCCTGCGCTTTTCCACAAGACCGGACCCGGGAGACGGGCGGAAATCGAGCCTATTATTAGCGTGTATCAATTATTTTTTGCTTAAATATTTACTATTTATGCACTTGTCACTGGAAACCAACACCTTCCCGCCACATTCCTCCACACCGGGGAAACCTGGAGCATGGGTGAAGATTTTTAAGGGCCTTGAATCTTCGCCTTGCCCTAGAAGATGCGGTAGTCTTTCCCTTGTATAGGTGGTTGGGATTTGGAAAATTTTGTGCCCAGGATTAGAATATTTTCTTAGAGTCAGTTTTCGAAGACTTGTTATAGCAGAGCCCCCCGCGCGCGAATTAAAGCGCGCGCAGCGAGAGCTCCATATAAAAAAAAGCAAAATGGAGACCAATCAATGTCAGAAATTCTGGTTATGACGTTAGCGTACGCCCGTCTGCCCGTACCATTTTTGAGTTTGGGGTAAAAAAAACTCAGTAGGGTAGGGAAGGGAGTCACAGACACTGGCGTTGCGTTTCGTTTTGACGCAAAATGAACCATTTAGAAGTTGCTAAGAGTAAAAATCTAGATTGAAGTTTCTTATGTTCGGCTTAAGACAAAGTTTTCGGAAATAAATTTCTAGCTCTTTTCTTTGGTCACTTTTTTTTCACTCTCCACAGGACAGGTGAACTCATCATTCTTTCTGGTTCATCCAGGTAGAAGACCTGGCGCCAGTTGTTGGAAGGCGGATAGCGCTATGCACTGGATAAATCACTATCTACCAGATAGCACAATTGGTTTCCTTAATACCTTATCTGCTGGATAGCGATTTATCCGGTGGATAGCGCTATCCATCTTTTGAACAACCGGGGCCTGACATAGTGTTATGCCTGAGCGCTTCTAGGATATATGACAAGTTTAATAATTCAACCCTCGGAAAAAAAACGTAAGGAAGCTGTTCTATACCCTTTCTGCTTCATCCAGGTAGACTTCCTGGCCTATTATTATGACTGAGCTCTTCCAGGAATATAACAGGTTTAGCATTTTAATTGACGGGTAGAGAAAAAAAACCTTAGGAAGTTGTTGTATGTCCTTTCTGGTTCATCCGGGTAGAAGTCCTTGCATATTGTCATGCATGAGCGGTCCTAGGATATATAACAGGTTTAGCATTTCGACCCGTCAGCATCGCACGCCATTGTATAGAAAAATCAAAATCGGTCAATGGATAAAGGTCGGTCAATTTTTCACATGCGAGATGTATGGAGAAGTAGATTTTTGAATGGAGACGCCATGTTGTTGCCCTACGGAGAGGCACCAACATGGCGGCCGGAAGCCAACAGCAACATCTGTTAGCGAGTGTAGCTGCGAAAGCGTAGTCATCCCTCGAGGAACCTATAAACATTAACCCTTTTCCAAATACAATGAGTGTTCCTAAATGACAGCTCTCTCGGCCACCAGGTAAATGTCGTGTTACACAAAAAAATAGAAGCTATTGACACAAAACAAAGGACCCTTTCAAGGTGAAAAGTTTCTAGCTGCTCTAAGACTCACAAAAGTAAAAACTCGGGAGGAGCAATAATTTCTTACTTTTAAAATTTGGTGACGTCACGTGAAAACCGAGAGTACATTGAATCAAAAGAGCACCGCATTTCCCAGCAGTGGGAAATTGTGAGCAAATTAACCATTAGCCATGATACAGAGCGAAACTATATTACTGTAGTAACTATCAAGACATTTAGTCCCCTTGAATTTGTTCATTTATCGAGTATCATATCTGTTAACCAACTGATAATGGTAAATAGAGCTCAGTTCTAATATAATTATATTACTTTTTTTTCCTTTTCTCCCAGGGCCGGGGAAGGGCAACTCTAGAACAAAGAGATAGTAGCACCCAGGCCCCCTCTCCCTCCCCTTCCCACCACCCGTTCATTCAAATTTCAGAGACATCTTTTATTTCATGTCGATGATGTGAAAACAGTAAAAAAACAACAACAACAAGCTTTTAACACCACTTATGCACTTTAATACAAATAGACTAAAACACTGTACTGCACATACCAACACTGGGACATAACAGGTGGCAGTAATTTTCACCAGTCCTCTGAAGAGAGGTAAAAAAATGCTTCTTTTGTAGTCCTCTTTTGTGGTTTAAATAGCCATTATGAAAACTCTTCCCCGCTAAAAAGGCGCTAGGCCAAAAAAACGGTGCTAGTCTTAAAACCAACTCCAGTTTCTTGGCGCAAAATGATCATTTGAAGCCGAAATTGTCCCTATGATGTCTTTTTGTGAAGAAACGAGAACGGTGATTCCCCTTTTATTATTAGTGTTTTAAATCGTTGTGGCTACAAGAAAAATATATTTTAAGGAAAAAAGTCTGGATAGTAGAAGCTGTATCATTATTTTGATCTGAGACTCGTGAAACTTTGTGGCATTTAGAGCTACAGAGAAGTACGTCAAAATGCCCGTTTCTCCTACATTTGTTTGCGAAATCGGGTAATTTGAGGTTACTTTATTGAAAAATTAGAGCTCAGACGAACAAGCGGGCTCTAGGTTTTAGATAGACTTAGCTACAAGTCGAGCTCAAATTTGTTCACGAGCGCGAAGCGCGAGCGGTAGATTTTTCATGTTTTCTGGGGCAAAAGCATGGATAATAGCGAGCGAGATTCAGAGAGCTTCGGGCTGGGTCCGGAAATGAGAAGCAAAGGACTTTGAAAAAGTCTAGGTTTTAGACAGATTTGCAGTTTTTACGAAATAACCTGAATTTTTGGCGGTTTTTTTCAAGTTACGTTGTAAAACGCGTGTTGAACATGAGCCTTTTTTTTTTTGTTGTTGTTGTTGTCAATCTTAATTACCGTCGCAGTTTAAAAACAAGCACGGTGACCCCATCGTTTCATAGCACCAAAAGAATTACACTATAAGATAAATAGCTATTAGGGCAACCCCAATAAAAGGAGTTTAAGCGACTGGTCAACTGATAGCTCAGGCTTTTTTAAAGAGACTTGATATGAATTTTTGGTGGTTGTTCATGTTTCGAACATTTTGCGCGCAACTAGGAGAAAAAACGCTAGCTCATAGAACTAGCACCCTTAGAACTGGCACGCGTGGAGAAAACAAGCACGGGTGACCTCATTTTTTTTTTCCAGTTTTTATATATTCAATATCCTACAATAATATGGCACTTCAAGAATTACGCTATAAGATGGATAGTTATTAGGGCAACCCCAGTTAAAAGAGTATAAGCGACTGGCGAACACAGGTCGTCAATGAGTTAGAGAACTCCAACTATTTAGCTTTAAATGTGGCAACGTTCTGTAATTGTATAATTTTTGTACTGTGAACAAACATCTGTTTTTAAAGCAACCATTCAGTTAACGCGTCCGTAAGATGTAGAAGCCTAAATGTGTTGAGTGCGTTTACAACTTACTCTGGTGTTCTCTTAACTAAAAGCGACGTCAGAATACCATAAATTTTTAAAATAGTTGTTTATTATAAGCGTCATTTTATACAACACTTATCACGTCCTTAGAGATGAAGCCGCATGTCAGTAAGATACACGTTTTAGAATGCCATTTTTTAGTGAACATTACATGATGTCCTTAAATCCTTACTTACATTCACCTATCTCAGGGTCTAAAAGGGGATACTCGGAATCAGGTATTTGACCAAAATACATGCAATGCGTAGATTCTGGCAAACATTAAGACATTAAATATTTTATAAGCCATTAGTGAATTATTTGCACTGTAAAGTAGCAATACGTGTTCACCTGTCAAACAGTTAACAGGCTCTTGATGATCGAATCTAGTAGTATAGATTACTCTCCTTTTCAGCCATCTGCAGGTTTCGCTTAACACTTTACCTTGTTCCCGAAACCGAGCGGAAGAAATAACCCGTGGAATATTACTTGCCCTGAAACATCGCTGAAAACACCATCGACAGCAATCCAGAAGGTCAGTAATCTAGTAATCTTGAAAATTGCAACGCAGTTTCCAAATGGAAAAGGAGAAATAAAATGGTCGGGCTTCAATGAATTAAAGGAACCTATTCAGTTTATCAAACATGTAGACAAAAAAGAAGTCACAGAATGCGCAAATTATAAGAGAAAGTAAAGTAAAAGTTGTTCCTATTCAGGATATCAGCCATCACTGAACTTTCCATAAACATGTTACCAAAGTGACTTGTCCAACAAACTTTCTTAAGGGCAACTACAACTCCTTTATGCTTTGTCTTTATCTCTGCTAAACACAGATGACGCTGCTTCAAAAATTTTGGCCGAGTAAACCAAGCCGAAATTGTCCCTTTGATGTCTTTTTGCGAAGAAACGAGAACGGCCGGAGCCCCCCTTTTTTATTGGTGTTTTATACTCGTTGTGGCTAAAAGAAAAATATATTTTCAGGAGAAACAAACCGGGCAATAGATATTTTATTATTTTGATCTGAATGATGTGAGACTTCGCATTTGGAGCCACATCACTTTACTGGAAAATGTTTGATAGCTCAGTCTTTTTTAATTAAGAAGACTTAATATAAATTTTAGGTGGTTGTTCAAGTTTCGAACATTATGCGCGCAACTAGGAGAAAAAACGCTAGCGCCTAGAACTACTGGCTCTCGTGGAGGTAACAAGCACGGGTGACCTTATCTTTTTTTTTTTCCAGTTTTTATACAGTCAATATCCTATAATAATATGGCACTACAAGAATTACAGTATGAGATAAATAGCTATTAGGGAAAGCCTTACTAAAACAGTTTATAAGCGACTGGCGAACCACAGACCGTCACTGGGTCAGAGAATCTGGCTGTTTGGCTTTAAATGTGGCAACGTTCTGTAATTGCAGAATGTTTCTGTTTTATGTAACATTAACTTCAGTTAACACGTCCGTAAGATGCAGAAGCCCAAATGTGTTCAGTGCGTTTACAACTTCCTCTGGTGTTCTCTTTCTTAAAAGTAACGTCATTGAGATAAATTTTTAAAATCGTTTTTTATTACGGGTCATTTTATGCAACACTTTCACGTCCGTGAAGATCAAGTCGAGTTTCAGTAAGATACACGCTTTAAAATACCTTTTTAATGAAAGTCATTTCCTTCATTACCTACATTCACATATGAGATCTCAGCGCAAAAGGGTATTCTCGGAATCAGGGGTTTGACCAAAATACATGCTGTGAGAGATTCTCGCAAAACATTAAAACAATAAATATTTTATAAGCCATTAGTGAATTATTTGCACTGTAAAGTAGCAATACGTGTTTCACCTGTCAAACAGCTAACAATTCCTCTCCATTTCAGCCACCTGTAAGCTAGAAGGCTCACTTAAAAATTTACCTTGTTCCTAAAAGCGAGGGCAAGAAATATCCCCGTGGAATATTAACCTGAAAATCGCGGACAACGCCATCGACAGCAATCCAGAAAGTCAGTAATCTAGTAATCTTCAAAACTGCAACAGAACTTCCAAATTTTTTTTGACACGCAAATTGTTCTCATGCGGCAAAGGAGAAATAGAATGGTCGGGCATATTCTGATGAATCAAGGAACCTGTTCAGTTCATCAAACAAACAAAAAGAAGTCACTGAATGCGCAAATAAAAAGAGAAAGTCAAGTAAAAGTTGCTCCTATTAAAGATATCATCAATGAACTTTTCATAAAAATGTTACCAAAGTGACTTGCCAAATAACTTTCTTAAGGACAATTCCAACTCCTTTATGCTTTGCTCTGATTTCTGCTAAACACAGTCCCATGATGCTGCTTACAAAATATTTATGAGTAAACCAAACCTTCTCTAACATGAAGCTTTCCGCTAATCAGCTGGTTTGCTTTGGGTTCTAGCCATAACAATCTCGGTTTCTTTTCCCTAAGAATATCATCCTTTTGTGACTAGAAAAGGTTATTATCATGACAATATGTGGAACTGACAGGTACGAAGGAGGAAAAGGATAGAGTAAGGAGTGAGATAAATAATCAGAATAGAACGAAAATAATAATCAAAAGGGCAAGTATCGCGATAAATAGGACGCACTGTGATCGTTTTTATTTGTGTAGGGGAAGGTTTTTCTCGGGTCGTGGAATTCGAAAGGACAAGTTTAATAGAAAGAAGGCAGTGACGAAAGACGACACTAAAAACACCCATTTCGTCCTTCAGCGTAGTGACTGCATGCCATTAATTAACGCTCTGGGCGTTTACATGAAAAATATACTATGCACCGCAAGCTAATTATGAAGTTTACTCAGTTAAAAAATATGGCAAACAACCAATAGCCCTCGTGAGATAGAACAACCGACGCGAGGAGGGAGAAGGAGAGGGTTGGAAAAATCGTCATTTCAAATTCGCTGAAGATTAAAAACACCACCCAAAGGAATAAATTATAGAAAGATCTAGAATATCGGGTTTCAAAAGCACCTGAAAATGCTCTGGTATAGGCTAATTCGCGGAAAACTCGAGTCTCAAAATTTTGCAGGTTCTCCGTTTGCGCCCCATATATGACATGCTCGGTACACAGACCAAAGTGATATTCTTTTTTTAACCAGGTATTCTCGTTTTGCAAAGATGCATGAAAAGACCGCTGCTACGGGACTTCTTTTCACGATCTTCTCTCTTGGTCTGATCCGCAAAGCAGCAACTACAGATCAGTGTAACGGACCTCGCCAGATACCCATGCAGGGCAAGATGCTGAAGGGACACATCTATGAAACCCGATGGGTACGATCCGGGTATGCGGAGTGCTTGTTTATATGCAGAGAGGAAAAAGTCTGCCAAAGCTTCAACTTTGTGGCTAATGAAAGCAAGTGTGAGTTCAATAATCGCACAAAGGAAGCCTGCAGTCCTGAGGATTTTGTTCCCGACCTTCATCGTCTTTATGTCAAACTTGACGTCAGTAGAGGTAAAGAACTTTGAAACTGTTTTAAACGGTATACATCCGCTTTTTAAGCATTTATCACCTCGAAACAACTTTGCTTCACTTTCAGTTAGATTTTTAGTTACTTTGTTTGCTTTAAAGGGGCTATATCACAAAGAAAATTGCTGTTTTAAGTCAATTCTGTGCTGAAGTCATTACTTAGTGCCTTTAACCTTAAACAAAATGCTTCTGTAGAGTAACGAGGAAGATATCAAACAAATTTCATCAACATAATTTTTTTCATGATTTTTGCAGGCACAGCATTACAATTTGAAAAAAATGGCTCATTTTTTTTTCAATTCAGTTCAATCCATATTCATCCTCGCCATCAGCAGTAACGGACACCAGGAAACAGTTTCAATGCGTATAAAATACACGCTTAAATACCAAAACTGGGCTATTATTTTTGGAATTTAATTGATCCAAGTATATGTTGTAGCATTTTATAACGATGACAAAAAGCTTGACGTAGCTCTTTTTAGTTCTGTTTTGATGCCAACAGTGAATCCATAGAAAGGTGATAATTTGTACATGTCACACAAGGCCACACCTAACGAATTGACGAGAGTCCGATTACTTGCAGACAAATTAGAAAACAAAATTAAATAGTTTTAAAGTCCCTTTATTGCGTATAGGATTAGCCTGTAACCAGCGTGTCAGTCTCGCGCGTCTTACGTTACCATCTCCTTTCCACTCCAAACACCTGCTTTTCAGGCTATACGGGATTTAATTTCGTTTTGTCATGCCAAAAAAGAGATATTTCCTCGGGTGGTGTTGTCAGTTTTAAAAAAACGACCTACGCTTGTTCCTGTCAAAGGTTTTCTGAAGTTGTAAGGTTAAATTAACCTATATTTACGCAGCAACAAACATTCAACGTTTCACTGTGGCTGAGCGCCTCTCTGGAAGTGACATTGCTGATTACATACAAAATCACGGAAGAACAGGAGTCTTGTATTGCGAAGGTCGAGTGTAGGGAATTGAAAACGATCTTTTTGGGATAAAAAAACATGTCAAACTGAAACACCTTAACAAAAAATACCCGCAGACAATAGACATTTTAAAAAAGAACTGAACCAAAAAATATAATGATCTGTACATTGGTTCAACGTGACATCCTGTATGGTCTACATTGTAGTCAGACTGGCAACCATAACCCAGACATGATTCATGAAGACTTGTTACATTTAGCCCTTAACTGAATAAAGGATTGCTTAAGGTACAATTTCAGCATTGATACCCAACTTCCTTCGCCATCTTTGAAATTACCCAGAAGATACTGGTAACTCTTGTCTTCCCAGGGCCCTCTCGCTCAGCCTGTTGTCCTCGATATGCATTCTGGGTAATTTTCAAGATGGACGGGAAAACTTCAGAAGAAAAGGAGGAGAACTCGTGCAAAACTTTTGATGTTAAATCGAGAAGTTTCAAAATGTATCACATGCAGGTAGGCTAAGCTAAAGCCTTTTACCCTTGCAACGTTAACTCTATAAAAGCCTTGTTGATCCCAGGCCACTGGCAAGTTTTAGGTAGGAAGCTTCAATGTGGCGTACGTGACATGAAAACACGCACAAAACGCCTGAGCCGTTGATCATTTTGTAAAAATCGAAGCAGGAAAGATTCATCAGTGACAACTCTTAAGAGTTTGAAAGACAAAGCCGATGGTGGAGAGTGTTTTCTTGTTAATCAAGTTAAATAAGGTATAGTCCTCTGCACAACTATGAACACTTTCTGACACTTTGTAAAAAATAAGTAAGCCTGAACAGAAAATATGGTCATTTATTTTTTTGCGGTTTTGCTAGGCTGAGAATGATAAAGAGTTTACCATCAAGTTAACTTGATCCTCATTTCTTTTGTAGAAATCAAGGTGTCTCTCACAGGATTGTCCAAGTTTAAGGAGGGAATTTCTAAAATACGGGAACTGCTGTCTTTGCGAAAAGGCATCGGCCTTCATTTGCAAGAAATTAAAAATAGATTATCCCAGGAAACGAAAAGGCAATCATTTCTGGCAATGAAAACAAACATTTGATCCTGCCAAGTTTCAGCTCAAACGGATAAAAACTGAAAGAGCAGTTTAGTAGTGGCGCGATTTGACCTCTTGCCAGCCCGGGGTGATTGTCCCTATGATGTCTTTTTGTGAAGAAACGAGAACGGTGATCCCTCTTTTTTATTATTAGCGTTTTAAATCGTTGTGGCTACAAGAAAAATATATTTTAAGGAGAAAAATCTCGATAGTAGAAGCTGTATCATTATTTTGATCTGAAATTCGTGAAACTCTGTGGCATTTGGAGCTACAGGCGGAAGTATGTCAAAATGCCTGTTTCTCCTACATTTTTTGCGAGATCGGGTCAGATTTGAGGTGACTTTATTGAAAAGTTAGAGCTCAGACAAACAAGCGGGCTCTAGGTTTTAGATAGACTTGCCTACAAGTCGAGTTCAAATTTGTTCACGAGCGCGAAGCGCGAGCGGTAGATTTTTCATGTTTTCTGCGGCAAAAGCATGGATAACAGCGAGCGAGAGTGAGAGCTTCGCGTTGGGGCCGGAAATGACTTTGAGAAAGTCTAGATTTTAGAAGATTCACAGTTTTTACGAAATAACATGAATTTTTGGCGATTGTTTAAGTTACGAACATTTTGCGCACAACTTGTAATCGAAAAAACAACAACAACAACAACAACAATTAGAATTAAAGGCGCGCAGTCTGAAAACAAGCACGGTGACCCTATCTTTTATTAGTACCACAAGAATTACACTATAAGATAAATAGGTATTAGGGCAAAACCCAATTAAAGGAGTGTAAGCGACTGGCTAACTGACAGCTCAGGCTTTTTTAAGAAGACTTGATATGAATTTTTGGTGGTTGTTCAAGATTCGAACATTTTGCGCGCAACTAGGAGAAAAAACGCTAGCCCTTAGAAATACTGGCACACGTAGAGAAAACAAGCACGGGTGACCTCATATTTTTTTTCCAGTTTTTATATAGTCAATATCCTACAATAATATGGCACTACAAGAATTACGCTATGAGATAAATAGTTGTCAGGGCAACCCCAGTTAAAGGAGCTTAAGCGACTGGCGAACCCTGATCGTCAATGAGTTAGAGAACTCCAAATATTTGGCTTTAAATGTGGCAACGTTCTGTAATTGTAATTTTTGTACTGTGAACTAAACATCTGTTTTTAAAGCAACAATTCAGTTAACGCGTCGGTAAGATGCAGAAGCCTAAATGTGTTGAGTGCGTTTACAACTTACTATGGTGTTCTCTTAACTAAAAGCGACGTCAGAATACGATAAATTTTTAAAATCGTTGTTTATTATAAGCGTCAATTTATGCAACACTTGTCACGTCCGTAGAGACGAAGCCGCATGTCAGTAAGATACAAGTTTTAAAATGCCATTTTTTAGTGAACATTACATGATGTCCGTAAATCCTTACGTACATTCACCTATCTCGGGGTCTAAAAGGGGATTCTCGGAATCAGAGATTTGACCAAAATACATGCACTGCGTAGATTCTGGCAAACATTGAGACATTAAATGTTTGATAAGCCATTAGTGAATTATTTGCACTGTAAAGTAGCAATACGTGTTCCCCTGTCAAACGGCTAACAGGTTCTTGATGATCGAATCTAGTAGATTCCTCCCCTTTTCAGCCACTTGCAGGGTTCGCTTAACACTTTACCGTGTTCCCGAAACCGAGCGGAAGAAATAACCCGTGGAATATTACTTGCCCTGAAACATCGCTGAAAACACCATCGACAGCAATCCAGAAGGTTAGTAATCTAGTAATCTTGAAAATTGCAACGGGGTTTCCAAATGGAAAAGGAGAAATAAAATGGTCGGGCTTCAATGAATTAAAGGAACCTATTCAGTTTATCAAACATGCAGACAAAAAAGAAGTCACAGAATGCGCAAATTNAATGGTCGGGCTTCAATGAATTAAAGGAACCTATTCAGTTTATCAAACATGCAGACAAAAAAGAAGTCACAGAATGCGCAAATTATAAGAGAAAGTAAAGTAAAAGTTGCTCCTATTCAGGATATCAGCCATCACTGAACTTTCCATAAAAATGTTACCAAAGTGACTTGCCCAACTAACTTTCTTAAGCCAGGACAATTCCAACTCTCTCATGCTTTACCCTGATTTCTGCTAAACTTATACAGTCTCATGATGCTGCTTACAAAATTTTTTTGAGTAAACCAAAATTTCCCTAACATGAAGATTTCCTCCAATCGAATGGTTTGCTTTGTATTTTAGCCATAACAATCTCGGTTTCTTTTAATTCCCTAACAATATCATTCTTTTATGACTAAAAACGGTTATTATCATGACAATGTGTGGAACTGACAGGCACGAAGGAGGAAAAGGATAGACCAAAAAAGTGAGATGAATAATTAGAATAGAACGAAACTAATAATGGGAAGGGCAAGTATCGGGATAAATAGGACGCACTGTGGTCGTTTTTAATTGGGTTGGGGGAGGTTTTTTTCGGGTCACGGGAATCGAAAGGACAAGTTAAATAAAAAGGACGCAGGGAAGAAAGACGTCACTGAAAACACCCACTTCGTCCTGCATGCCATAAATTAACGTTCTGGGCGTTTTACATGAAAAATATACCATGCACAGCAAGCTAATTAATGAAATTTATCCAGTTAAAAAATATGGCAAACAACGATTACCGGCCCTCTTAAGATAGAATATCGTACGCGAGGAGAGGGCTACAAACATCTTCCAGCTTATCACGTATTGAGGACCTGAAAACAGTAGAAAACACGTCTCCTAGAGAGAGTTATACATTGAAAGGCTTTTTTTGCAGTCTAACTGTTTCTAGTAGCGATTATGATAACTCTTCCCGGCTAATAAGGTGCTAGTTTTGAAACTCACCAAAGTCTCCTGGTGTAGAATGATCATTTAAGGCCGAAATGGTCCCTTTGATATCTTTTTGCGAAGAAACTACTACAGTACTACAATTTAAGCGCGCGCAGCGGAGACCCATACAAAAAAGGAAAATGAAGACTTATCAATGTCAGAAATTTTAGTTATGACGTCAGCATACGCCCTTCCGCCAGTCCTTTTCTTTGAGTTTGAGGTTAAAAAACTCAGTAGGGTATGGAAGTGAGTCACAGACATTGACGTTGCGTTTCGTTTTGCCGCAAAATGAACCATTTAGGAGCTACTCAGAGTAAAAATCTGGATAGAAGTTTCTTACGTTGGGGTTAAGACAAAGTTTTAGGAAATACATTTCTAAGGCTTTAATCTTTTTTTTTGGTCACGTTTTTGGTCACTGTCCACAGGACAGGTGAATTCATCACTGTTTCTGGTTCACCCAGGTAGAAGACCTGGCGTCAGTTTTTGGAAGGCGGATAGCGCTATCCACTAAAAAAAAACACTTTCTACCAGATAGCACAATTGGTTTCCCCAATACTTATCCGGTGGATAGCGCTATGCATCTTTCGAACAACTAGGGCCTGCATGACATTGTGTTGTGCCTGACCGCTTCTAGCATATATGAGAAGTTTAACATTTCGACCCCTGCAAAAAAAAATTAAGGAAGTTGTTCTATATCCCTTCTGCTTCATTCAGGTAGAAGTCCTGGGATATCATCATGCGCCTGAGCGGTCCTAGGATATATAACAGGTTTTATTAGCATTTTGACGCGTAGAAAAAAATAACTTTAGGAAGTTGTTCTATATCCTTTCTGGTTCATGCAAGTAGAAGTCCTGGCATATTATTATGCATGAGCAGTCCTAGGATATACATGTATAACAGGTTTAGCCCTCTGACCCATTAGCGCCACACGCCATCGAAAAGAAAACTCAAAATCAGTCAATAGATAAAGGTCGGTCAATTTTTCACATGCGAGATGTATGGAGAAGTAGGTTTTTGAATGGAGACGCCATCTTGTTGCCCTACGGAGAGGCACCAACATGGCGGCCGGAAGCCAACAGCAACATCTGTTAGCGAGTTTAGCTGTGAAAGCGGGAAGTCATCCCTCAAGAAACCCATACACATTAAATTAACACTTTCCCAAATACAAGGACTGTTCCTACATGACAGCTCTCTCGGCCACTAGAAAATGTCGTGTTACGCAAAAAATTAGAAGCTTTTGAAACAAAACGGAGGACCCTTTCAAGGCGAAAAGTTTTTAGCTGCTCTAGGACTTCATAAAAGTAAAAACTCGGGAGGAGCAATAATTTCTTACTTTTAAAATTTGGTGACGTCATGTGAAAACCAAGAGTACATTGAATTAAAAAAGGACCGCATTTCCCAGCAGAGGGAATTAGTGAGCAAATTAACCATTAGCCATAATAAAGAGCGAAACTATTACTGTAGTTACTATCAAGACATTTAGTCCTGTTGCATTTGTTCATTTATCGAGTATCATATCTGTTAACCAACTGATAATGCTGAATAGAGCCCAGCTTAATATAATTATATTACTTTTTTTTTTGCTTTTGTCCGCGGGCCGGGGAAGGACAGCTCTAGAACAAAGCGATAGTAGCACCCAGCCCCCTTCCCCCCTCCCCCCTCCCACCCGTTCATTCAAATTTCAGAGACATCTTTTATTATATGTCGAGGATCTGAAAACACAAAAAAAAAACAACAACAACAACACAAGCTTTTAAAACCACTTATGCACTTTAATAGCAAATAGACTAAAACACCGTACTGCACATACCGACACTGGGACATGAGAGGTGGCGGTAATTTTTACCAGTCCTCTGAAGAGAGGTAAAAAAAAAATGCTTGTTTTGTAGTCCTCTCTTGTGGTTTAAATAGCCATTATGAAAACTCCTCCCGGCTAAAAAGGCGTTAGGCTAAAAAAAAAAAGGTGCTAGTCTTAAAACTAATTCCAATTTCTTAGCGCAAAATGATCATTTGAAGCCGAAATGGTCCCTATGATGTCTTGGTTTTGAAGAAACGAGAACGGTGATCCCCCTTTTTTATTATTAGTGTTTTAAATCGCTGTGGCTACAAGAAAAATATATTTTAAGGAGAAAAATCTGGATAGTAGAAGCTGTATCATTATTTTGATCTGAACTCGTGAAACTCTGTGGCATTTGGAGCTACAGAGAAGTATGTCAAAATGCCTGTTTCTCCTACATTTTTTGCGAAATCGGGTTAGATTTGAGGTGACTTTATTGAAAAATTAGAGCTCAGACAAACAAGCGGGCTCTAGATTTTAGATAGACTTACCTACAAGTCGAGCTCAAAATTGTTCACGAGCGCGAAGCGCCAGCGGTAGAATTTTCATGTTTTCTGGGGCAAAAGCATGGATAACAGCGAGCGAGAGTAAGAGAGCTTCGCGCTGGGTCCGGAAATGAGAAGCAAAGGACTTTGAAAAAGTCTAGGTTTTAGACAGATTTGCAGTTTTTACGAAACAACCTGAATTTTTGGCGGTTTTTTTAAGTTACGAACATTTTGCGCACAACTTGTGCTCGAAAAAAAAAAAAACAACAACAACAGTTAGAATTAATGGCACGCAGTTTAAAAACAAGCACGGTGACCCCATCGTTTCTTAGCACCACAAGAATTACACTATAAGATAAATAGCTATTAGGGCAACCCCAATTAAAGGAGTTTAAGCGACTGATCAACTGATAGCTCAGGCTTTTTTAAAGAGACTTGATATGAATTTTTGGTGGTTGTTCAAGTTTCGAACATTTTGCGCACAACTAGGAGAAAAAACGCTAGCTCTTAGAACCAGTTTTTAAATACTTTTAGTCAATATCCTACAATAATATGCCACTACAAGAATTGCGCTATAAGATGAATAGTTATTAGGGCAACCCCAGTTAAAAGAGTATAAGCGATTGGCGAACATAGGTCGTCAATGAGTTAGAGAACTCCAAATATTTAGCTTTAAATGTGGCAACGTTCTGTAATTGTATAATTTTTTGTACTGTGAACTAAACATCTTTTCTTAAAGTAACAATTCAGTTAACGCGTCCGTAAGATGCAGAAGCCTAAATGTGTTGAGTGCGTTTACAACTTACTATGGTGTTCTCTTAACTAAAAGCGACGTCAGAATACGATAAATTTTTAAAATAGTTGTTTGTTATAAGCGTCATTTCATGTAACACTTGTCACGTCCTTAGAGATGAAGCCGCATGTCAGTAAGATACACGTTTTAAAATGCCATTTTTTAGTGAACATTACATGATGTCCGTAAATCCTTACGTACATTCACCTATCTCAGGGTCTAAAAGGGGATTCTCGGAATTTGAATTGAATCTTGAAAATTGCAACGGGGTTTCCAAATGGAAAAGGAGAAATAAAATGGTCGGGCTTCAATGAATTAAAGGAACCTATTCAGTTTATCAAACATGCAGACAAAAAAGAAGTCACAGAATGCGCAAATTATAAGAGAAAGTAAAGTAAAAGTTGCTCCTATTCAGGATATCAGCCATCACCGAACTTTCCATAAACATGTTACCAAAGTGACGTGTCCAAAAAACTTTCTTAAGGGCAACTACAACTCCTTTATGCTTTGTCTTTATCTCTGCTAAACACAGATGACGCTGCTTCCAAAACCTTTGGCCGAGTAAACGAAGCCGAAATTGTCCCTTTGATGTCTTTTTGCGAAGAAACGAGAACGGGGACCCCCCTTTTTTTATTGGTGTTTTATACTCGTTGTGGCTAAAAGAAAAAAATATTTTCAGGAGAAACAAACCGGGCAATAGATATTTTATTATTTTGATCTGAAGGATGTGAGACTCCGCATTTGGAGCCACATCACTTTACTGGAAAATTTTTGATAGCTCAGTCTTTTTTAAGAAGACTTAATATGAATTTTTGGTGGTTGTTCAAGTTTCGAACATTATGCGCGCAACTAGGAGAAAAAACGCTAGCGCCTAGAACTACTGGCACGCGTGGAGATAACAAGCACGGGTGACCTCATCTTTTTTTTTTCCACTTTTTATATAGTCAATATCCTACAATAATATGGCATTACAAGAATTAAAGTATGAGATAAATAGCTATTAGCGAAAGCCTTACTAAAAGAGTTTATAAGCGATTGGCGAACCACAGACCGTCACTGGGTCAGAGAATCTGGCTGTTTGGCTTTAAATGTGGCAAAGTTCTGTAATTGCAGAATGTTTCTACTGTGAACTAAACATCTGTTTTATGTAACATTAACTTTAGTTAACACGTCCGTAAGATGCAGAAACCCAAATGAGTTCAGTGCGTTTACAACTTCCTCTGGTGTTCTCTTTCTTAAAAATAACGTCACTGAGATAAATTTTTAAAATCGTTTTTTATTAGAGTCATTTTATGCAACACTTCACGTCCGTGAAGATGAAGTCGAATTTCAGTAAGATACACATTTTAAAATGCCTTTTTTAGTGAAAGTCATTTCCTTCATTACCCACATTCACCTATCTCAGCTCAAAAGGGTATTCTCGGAAACAGGGGTTTGACCAAAATACATGCTGTGAGAGATTCTCGCAAAACATTAAAACAATAAATATTTTACAAGTTATTAGTGAATTATTTGCACTGTAAAGTAGCAATACGTGTTTCACCTGTCAAACAGCTAACAAGTCCTCTCCATTTCAGCCACCTGCAAGAAGGCTCACTTAAAACTTTACCTTGTTCCTTAAAGCGTTGGCAAGAAATGTCCCCGTGGAATATTAACCTGAAAAATCGCGGACAACGCCATCGACAGCAATCCAGAAGGTCAGTAATCTAGTAAGCTTCAAAACTGCAACAGAATTTCCAAATTCTTTTTTGACACGCAATTGTTCTCATGCGGCAAAGGAGAAATAGAATGGTCAGGCATATTATGATGAGTCAAGGAAGCTTTTCAGTTCATCAAACAAACAAAAAGAAGTCACTGAATGCGCAAATAAAAAGAGAAAGTCAAGTAAAAGTTACTCCTATTAAAGATATAATCAATGAACTTTTCATAAAAATGTTACCAAAGTGACTTGCCAAACTAACTTTCTTAAGGACAATTCCAACTCCTTTATGCGTTGCTCTGATTTCTGCTAAACACAGTCCCATGATGCTGCCTACAAAATATTTATGAGTAAACCAAACCTTCTCTAACATGAAGCTTTCCGCTAATCAGCTGGTTTGCTTTGGGTTCTAGCCATAACAATCTCGGTTTCTTTTCCCTAACAATATCATCCTTTTGTGACTAGAAAAGGTTATTATCATGACAATATGTGGAACTGACAGGTACGAAGGAGCAAAAGGGTAGAGTAAGGAGTGAGATGAATAATCAGAATAGAACGAAACTAATGATCAAAAGGGCAAGTATCGGGATAAATAGGACGCACTGTGATCGTTTTTATTTGAGTAGGAGAAGGTTTTTTTCGGGTCGTGGAATTCGAAAGGACAAGTTTAATAGAAAGAAGGCAGTGACGAAAGACGACACTGAAAACACCCATTTCGTCCTTCAGCGTAGTGACTGCATGCCATTAATTAACGCTCTGGGCGTTTACATGAAAAATATACTATGCACCGCAAGCTAATTATGAAGTTTACCCAGTTAAAAAATATGGCAAACAACCAATAGCCCTCGTGAGATAGAACAACCTACGCGAGGAGGGAGAAGGAGAGGGCTGGAAAAATCGTCATTTCAAATTCGCTGAAGATTAAAAACACCCCCCAAAGGAATAAATTATAGAAAGATCTAGAATATCGGGTTTCAAAAGCACCTGAAAATGCTCTGGTATAGGCTAACTCGCGGAAAACTCGAGTCTCAAAAATTTGCAGGTTCTCCGTTTGCGCCCCATATATGAAATGTTCGGTACACAGACCAAAGTGATATTCTTGTTTTAACCAGGTATTCTCGTTTTGCAAAGATGCATGAAAAGACCGCTGTTAAGGGACTTCTTTTCACGGTCTTCTTTCTTGGTCTGATCCGCAAAGCAGCAACTACAGATCAGTGTAACGGACCTCGCCAGATACCCATCCGCGATAAGATGCTGAAGGGACACATCTATGAAACGCGATGGGTACGATCCGGGTATGCGGAGTGCTTGTTTATATGCAGAGACGAAAAAGTCTGCCAAAGCTTCAACTTTGTGGTTAAAGAAAGCAAGTGTGAGTTCAATAATCGCACAAAGGAAGCCTGCAGACCTGAGGATTTTGTTTCCGACCCTCATCGTCTTTATGTCAAACTTGACGTCAGTAGAGGTAAAGAACTTTGAAACTGTCTTAAACGGTATACATCCGCTTTTTAAGCATTTATCACCTCGAAACAACTTTGTTTCATTTTCAGATAGATTTTTTAGTTATTTTGTTGGCTTTAAAGGGGCTATATCACAAAGAAAATTGCTGTTTTAAGTCAATTCTGTGCTGAAGTCATTACGTAGTGCCTTTAACCTTAAACAGAATCAGTGCTTCTGTAGAGTAACGAGGAAGATATCAAACAAACTTCATCAACATAATTTTTTTCATGGCACAGCATTACAATTTGAAAAAATTGGCCCATTTTTTTTTTTTCAGTTCAGTTCAATCCATGTTCATCCTTGCCATCAGCCGCAACGGACACCAGGAAACAGTTTCAACGCGTATAAAATACACTCTTAAATACCAAAACTGGGCTATTATTTTTGGAATTTAATTGATCCGAGTATACGTTGTAGCATTTTATAACGATGACAAAAAGCTTGACGTAGCTCTTTTCAGTTCTGTTTTGATGCCAACAGTAAATCCATAGAAAGGTGATAATTCAGAGCGCTTAGTATAAAAGCACGATCCGATCAAAAGCATCGCTTCAAGGCAAAAAAAACCTCTCTCCTCCCCTCTAGTATTACAAATTTGTCACGCCGAAGATAAAACGATCATGCACAGACTGTTCGGTCTTTTTTCGGTAGCATCACCTAGGACAAAGGGCTATTGTTTTGGTGAATTGGACCTGGTACAATAGATCATTTCTTGATACGACATGTCACACAAGGCCACACCTAACGAATTGACGAGAGCCCGATTACTTGCAGACAAATTAGAAACCAAAATTAAATAGTTTTAAAGTCCCTTTATTGCGTTTAGGTTTAGCCTGTGTCGCGCGCGCCTTACGTTACCATCCCCTTTCCACTCCAAACGCCCGCTTTTCAGGCTATATGGGATTTAATTTCGTTTTGTCATGCCGAAAAGGAGATATTTCCTTCTACCTGGGTGCTGTTGTCAGTTTTGAAAAACGACCTACGCTTGTTCCTGTCAAAGGTTTTCTGAAGTTGTAAGATTAAATTAACCTATATTTACGCAGCAACAAACATTCAATGTTTTCGCTTAGCGCCTCTCTGGAAGTGACATTGCTGATTACATACAAAATCACGGACGAGCAGGAGTCTCGTAGTGCGAAGGTCGAGTGTAGGGAATTTAAAACGATCTTTTTGGGATAAAAAAACATGTCAAACTGAAACACCTTAACAAAAAATACCCGCAACAATAGACATTTTAAAAAAGAACTGAACCAAAAAATATAATTTTATTTGAACGTATGTAATCATGGTAACAACGTGAACATTGAACTGTTGATTTTAAAGTGTGCAATATTTAGACGGCTTGTTTTTTGTAAATTCTAGTTCCCCTTGGTTCTATTCCTGAGCTGCCAGCGACATCATGTCAGGAAATAAACAAAAACGAAGGCAAAAAATTGGACAGCGGCAAATACTGGATATCTTTAAGTGGAACGATTGTTCATGTTTACTGCAATATGAGTACCGTGCCGGAAGGTAAGTTCAATTCTTGCCCTAGTATTATTATCATCTATAACAAATATCACACCTGTAATGCCAGTTGAGGTACAAAATTTAATTCTGGGACCGCAGCCTTACAAGAGGTCTAGCGTCACCAATGCAACTGCCACAGGACGTTCGCAAAGACCTTTGGTATGACGAATTTCCTGGCTAACCTTTATCTTCAGAAATTTATTGTCTTCTAGTGAATATTCATTGCTCTTTGTCGCTTCTTCGTTTACTGAAGTCTAGTTCGAGCATCTCGCTCAGTACTTGTGGAGTAACCGTACCATTTCTCTAACTTTTCTCATTTCTCTCTTTTTATCATAAAGTGGTGGTCGAGGTGTCTTATCTCTGAACCAACTCCTTTGCAGCAACTCTGTGGCAACTGACATCTGTATTGCTCGAAGCCGCACATATACAGAGGTGCAATGATTACTTATAAGTGATTTGGTTAATTACGCGGCGATCATATTTATGACTTTTAAAGCTTATCTGAAGATCCGGTGCATGAATAGGTTAGTCTTATCCTCAATTCGAAGGGCAAGCACATTATTATTACGCCCGAATCATATCTCACACAGATTCGTCCGGCGCT
The DNA here is from genome assembly GCA_942486025.1 of Porites evermanni. Classification (NCBI taxonomy): domain Eukaryota; kingdom Metazoa; phylum Cnidaria; class Anthozoa; order Scleractinia; family Poritidae; genus Porites; species Porites evermanni. The sequence continues at coordinate 73,036 of CALNXI010000649.1, read as the reverse complement.
GCAAAGCGTTCAACACGCGACGAGGAAGTCTCCCTTTACGACTTTGGTCTTCCCTCAGCCGAAGGAACAGAAAATACAGAAACACAAAACAGACGAAAGCAAACAGGTGGAGACATAATAATCCACTTGAGCTAAGCTGATGATCCGGGCCCGTTGGCGCGTAGAATAACCCACACTATAGTCAACACTACTGCTCATCCAGGAATGGTTTGATTGCTAAAGGGACACCATTTTCACTTCCTTATACGTCTATTCCTGCAGTTTGAGGAAATCAGAAGACCGATCCTGCACCGGTTATTCTCCTGCGCGGAGAATACCCACACAATAGCCAACACTATTGCTCATTCAGGCAAGGTCTGATGGCGAAAGGAACACCATTTTCACTTCGTCATGCGTCTATTCTTGCAGTTTGAAGAAATCAGAGGACCGATCCTGACATTAAGTAACCGTGGAGGCATGTGTTTGGCTGAGATGTTTCCAAAGATGGGCGAGCTCAGGCGTTGGCACGTTTTTGGGTGTGGAAAGTTCTTCTTTTATAGCGAATTTCATCGGCAGCTTCACGGGATTCTCTCATTTCAAGTCCATAACGGCTAAATAATCCATTCAAGTCCTTAATGTCGAGCGACTTTGTACCATTGACGGTCTTCACCATTAGCTGTGTATTCATGCCCTTCACCCTGAACGTGGCTGCGATATCGTTAAAAACGAACGAAGCGGTACAACAGGTGTCGAGCTGGAGCATGATACAGTTTGCTGGTGAAGAGAAGGGCTTAGCTTCTTGGTGGCCTCCTGATTGGGAGGGAAGGTTTCGTCATATGGTGCTTTTGAATGTAGACGTTAAAGCAGCTCTTAAAGGTCCTTTGCTGGTTACAAATGTTGGCTCTAATTGCAGGATTGTAGAAGTCAAAGCAAATCGCCTTCTTTTTCCTCTTTGGCACTCGGGTTTTCTTTAAGTATTTTTGACAATCATGACTCTTGGTAGAGGCTAGTGGGGTTGAGTGAGCCAGCGGTTACCTCTGTCACGTGATTGAAGGAGTGATGCGAAATGCGCTTTTCCCCAGACATTTTGCAGTTGTAAGAGCCTTTTCCTTTTCTAGAACGATCAGGTCGAACCGAGGAACCATCCAAATAATTGAGCGCTCCTCGCTGGAGGCCTTGATTGGTCGAAATTTTCACTTCTGCATTAAAAAAGTTCACGAAGTCGGCGGGGGAATCGCCCCTCCTGTCACTCTCCTATTGTTTTATTCTCGGCGCCATCCGCTTTGAAGCGTAACTGGATGCTTTATAAGTGACTATTTTTTACAAGTTGTGAAGATGGTTGAGAATAGAAAGGAGGGTTAGAGTTAATATTGCGCTCTGGCACTGACTAAGCAAGAGGGAAAATCTGTATAATTCCCTCTCATGCCCTGGTTGGATGGAGGTCGTTAATCTTCTTAAGGTGCCTAGGCTGGGGCTGGACATCTTGTAAAGGTGCCCATTCATAGCGTCCGGGTAGCCACTTCGTCAAGGTAGAGACATCCGTTGAAAAGGTCCTTGGGTTCTTTGTGTAAATACTGCTCTAATTATTGTAGACTAAAGCATGCGCTGAATTTAGTTTCTACTTGCCAGTCACAACTTGGTTTGAATTAGGAATACTGCAATGGATCCCCAGTTACCGTGGTCAGTGTCAGTGAAGGCAGTAAATTCTGTAATTGTTGCTCTTCTAGCAACTCGGTTAACCGGTTTTGTCGCTGAAGAACGTAAAAAAACGTAATTTGTAATTTCACGTATATCAGCCGGATAGTTCAATTGGCAGAGGTTCTTGCTCCGGTCATCCTACTGCTTCTGTATCCTGCTTAACTCGGTGACTTGAAATCCATGTGCTAAAGGATTCAGACTGAGATGCTGCATTATCTTCGGAAGGGTTCGCATCACAGCATCGTCATATAAATCAGCAATAAAGTTTAAATTTTTCACAGTGTTTGACTTGCCACTTATTCGGCGGCGTTGACCTTAAGACTCTGACTCTGTCTGCATCGATCAATTGGTTAGAAGATCTACTAGACGGTTGCGAACGAGTGATAGTGTAGAACGTATTCAACCAAATTGAGATCTAGTTCCAAACTCTGTTCGATGGTCTCTTTCGCAGATGAGACTCCAGCCTAAAGTTTGCTGTATAAAGAGTCCTCAAACCTCTCGCTCTGGTGGGCGTGCCAATCGCTCGCTCCTTCAAATCATCCTCAGTCTCAAGATCGTCCAAAAGTGCAGCGTCATTTGTCTTACGTTCTAAAATGTAATACGAAATGAAGCCAGATTCTTCAAACGACAACCATTTTTTCGCTAGTTGGTAAAGAATCGATTCCCTTTCTTTACCGACCAACTGACAGTCTGTCCACCAAATGCTAACGATGATCAATAATTATAGCTCTTTTCTTTCTGGGTGCGCTGCCTTAGCCTTAATTGTTACTCTGATTGCTTCAGCAGTGTCTGTAAGATCCAAGCTGTCGGCCGAAAGTGTCGCTTTCCGTTCTCACTTGTTCACAAATTTGATGTCTCCCAATTTCCTCGATGGGATCCATAACGTCTAAGGAATTGTACTGCAAATTGGTCACCGTTTTAACGCGCTTTCATTTTCTGATTAAATCAATTACAATCAGTTTGGTTGCTAGACTAAAACAACATTAAATGTGCACGTTACATGAAAACAATAGACAAAGTTAGAGTAAGAAAGGAAAAGTGAACGAAGCAAAGACCTTGAATTAGTTGGACAGGAAAAAATTAACCGCAGTTGAAATCTGAACGGAACAGATTACTGTTGACCTTAAAAACAAAAAGCCCTAAAAGAAATAACAAAACTTAGACAATTCAGACCTTAAAACACACAAAAAAAAAGCTAAAAGAATTAAAGACCTAAAAAAGTCTAACAGAATATGAACTATGGCAAAAAAATGAGAAGAATGTGAAAACAAAACAAAGAAAAAATGCACGAAACCTTTTGTAAGAAACGCGAGGAGGAGTATGTTTGTGCTGGATTACGACAGCAACAATTATTATATATGCTGAATTAGAACTTTCGTAGATCGCTCAAATATATGCCTTTTTATTAATGAGGCACATGAAGTACAGGAACTTGCTAGCAACAAGCTTTTTCAATGTTAAAGAAAGTTTTTAGAGGTCAAAATGAAGCCAAATTCAAGAATGTGTCCCATATCAACTCCATATACATGTAAAGACATTGTACTGACTACTAACAGTATGCAATACCCTATTACAGTCCAATATAAGCCAAAGGTGTTTCTGAAAGGCCTCAATTAATTCAAGTAATGATACAAAAGGCCGTTTTGGGGGTATGTGGTAGCATTTCCCTTAAGATTAGGTCTAGGTCTAGAATTAACTGGATTTATGTAAGAAACAAAATGTTTATTATGTGTCTGAATTTGCTTACACGTGCCTCTTGATATTACAAGAGCGTCTTAACATTTTTCTATTTATTTTAGGCACAATATCTCTTTGGATTTCTGTCTGTTGAAATTTTCTTTTCGAATTTTTGTTCCAGACATTGATGAATGCAAGAGCGAAAGTCATGATTGTCACGTAAATGCAAACTGTACTAACACCCTTGGCTCTTACAACTGCTCGTGTTGGCCTGGCTACAAAGGGAATGGGACCATTTGTACAGGTGTTATGGAAAAGTTGTTCCATTCTTCCTTGATAAATATATAGAGGATATTACATGGCCGCGCGGAGATACGAAATTTGTCTTCGAGTGTTGAAAAATATTTCACGAGTGAGCGCAGCGAACGAGTGAAATATTTTCATCACGAGAAGAGAAATCTCGCATCTCCAAGCGGCTATGTAATGTTCTATTTATTATATAAACACCAGTGAAATACCAAACCATTTCACTGAAACAGTTTTTTCGTGCAAAAGGCGCAATTTATTATATAACCCATAGCAACGGTGATATTTTCACATGTGAAAATAACATGTTATTTTCACGTGTGAAAATATGTTTTCGCACGAAAGCTCACCTGGTATTTCATTGGTGTTTATATAACAAGAAATAATACCTAGTAAAACCAAAGTTTAGGGAATTAGGGCGACATAGAACTTGCCAGGGGCACCCAACGACAATTTTCGGAAAACATCTGTTCGGAAGACGATTTGATATCTAGAATTTTCGGAACATTTTTTGTAAAATTTCTTGCTTGCCTGCCTCTCCTAGGATTTTCGAACGTCTGAAAAATGGTATAATTGCCTATGTTTAACGGATTTTTACCCTAAAAAGGTCACCTAGAATTTGCTTGGGGGAATATAACAAAAGAAATGTATTATTCATTGCTGAGCATCACGATGATTTCTTTTATTTTAGTTCCCCAAGCCTTGCAGACAAGTATGAATTTTAATATCTCGGAATTGGTCTACTGAAAGATCTCAATTACATGCGACGAGAAATGTACTAGGCCAACATGTACGAATCCAAACTTAACTAGAAAATACAAGCAGCGAAATAATAAACCAAATAAAATAGGAAAACGAAAAAAAAGACTAACACCTTGCGAGCCTATTATATTTACTATCTTGAAAAACCAAAATCCATCACCAAACAAGCGAAGGAAACCATTCTGCAGACCCGGCCAGGGGTTTGGGGTATTCAGGTGCCCGGGGTCTTTTTTATTCAGGTATACGGTATTTCGGTGCTACAATATGGGTTTTCTTAATTTTTGGTATTTGGTATTTAGGCACGCGGGTCGGGAGAGTTTTTTAATACATGAAGGTATGTTGACCCAGTTATTGAAATGTGTTTAACAGAATTTCGCCAGGGGTTGGCAATGGAAAGGAATGGATAAAGGCCACGCCCTGTAGCGCACCAAAACTTATGCATTCTGTGTCTGGGTGTATTAATTATCTCTCAGCAGGCTGTCTAACCATCCCAATTTCGAAGAGATTACCCCGATTTTGCTGAAAAATCTCCAATCCTGACCAATATCCAATTCTTAATATATAAATTTCGCCAGGGCAAAAAGCGAAGCTCCCATTAATAAATTTATAATTTAAATCAAACAAAAAAAGTTGTATTCCACAAATCAGTTAACTTTAGAGCACATTCATGTGACTTTCGAGGGAAAGGCTAAATGCAAGGGAATTAGTGAAGCATTTCACAATTTTGCAATACAAATTGCACTCATTCAATATTCAGGTCGATCGAAGTACACGTGGGCTTTTAGCGAAACCGTTAAAAAAATGTCCAAAATCACCTATACGGCCAGCCGGTTCTCACAAGCGTCAAATTTGCAGTGCGAGCTGTGTAGGGTGTTTGAATGAACATTAAGAATTTAATACATTTATTTTTTATTTAATGGGTTTATAACTATGTGTAATCTTCAAAATCGTTTGATACGCGCGGAATTTTGAGTACTCCTGCAAGCGATGTTCATGAACGACTGAAGACAAACGGCACAGCGATGAAAATTGCAAGAGAGACTACTAACTATCAATGAAAGAAATATAATTCGGTGAAAGATATACAGAGACAACAATTTTCATTCACGAAGACAGGTATTAAGTAATTATGTTCTACAATAAGCCGGCCTTCCGGTGTTTGCTTTTTTCAAAGATGAACTCCTCGAACCAAGCAAATCGTTCAAAGTTTTGTTTCTACAGCCAAATTTACAACTAAATATATATTCTTTGGAGCGTTTTTTCCTATTTACGGTGACAAAATATAGCTGAAGGCCTTTTAAAGTTCTGTAAGCTTATATCAAACCGGACCTGATACTGGGTCAGATCATTGGCTCAAATCTTACAAACGTGCATAATCTTTCCGCATAAACTGTGCTCGACTTCATGAAATTAGATATAACAAATTAACAAACATCAAATGCAATATTTACTAAGGTTTACCATTCGTGATTCAGTTCCTGAAAGCTATAGAGAAAGGCCACTTTAAGACTTTTAGAGCGTCTTACGCATTAAGCAAGGTGAAAAACGAAAACGATGCCATCCGTTATCGGATTACCCAATTTTGACAAGCGACGCATTTCTCAAACAAAAAACCCAATAAACAAACCAGCCATGAATAACAGAAGACTCTTGGTAGCAGCTGTATTTCATTTTGTACATACAGTGGAAAAAGACAGTTAAAAACATCACAAGTTGACACAAAACTCTGTCCGCTTCAGCTGTCAAAGTGAACAACTTTCAAGATGCTACATAAATTTTCCGCATGAACTCACCTGTCAAAATTTTGACCAATCAGAACATAAAAATTGGACGTAGAGCGTGACCATAGTAAGAAAAGGTCTTCCCCGCCTGTATTAAAAAAATAATAATAATAAAATGCCTGAATTTTGGCATCCGAGGTCAGTTTGAAATCAGAATCTTAACAGTGCGGGGCCAAAGTAACAAAAACACAACATATTTCATATGGATCATTGGAAAAAAAAAAACTTGAGCCTGCGGTCATTTGAAACTGGTAATATGTCAACCGATAACCTCAGAAATACTCGACCTCGATGGGTCGACACTTGAGCCTGCGGTACGGTCAGGTGATACTGGTCAGCGGTAACCCTGTCAATTGATCATAGCATTGATGTGCAATTAGTTTTCTTTTGGGCTCCCAAACTAGCTAGAAAGTGTGAGAGTAAACATTGGTTTCCCTGTGGTGCGGACGGACGCTCGGTCGCCCGGTCGGTGTACGGTCACGTGATTACCAAATTTTCTGGGATGGGTAGATTTCCTCAGCTTTGGGGCGCCGCACGTGGAACTCTGCTAGTAATCTCGAAAACCGGGTCCATGGACACTTTTTTATTTTTATCGAAAGATTTTGGACCGGGTCCATGGACACTTTTTTTTTTTTTAATAATGAGAAATGAACAAAAACAGAAATAGTGCAAATATAAGATTTGAGAAGAAGCTGTCGACAATTAGTTGTGCTTACATGACCTACACATTGCTTGCAAATTTCACGGCAGTCGCAAGACTGTTAAGCTAATTCAAAAGTTATCACTAAGGGAGGAATTACGCGTTCCAGTACAAAGACTCGCACTATCCTTTGAAAAACAAGCTGGAGTTTAGAATTCCTTTGCAATCATGACTTAGTCACATCGCAGTTCTCCTTGATAGTTGATGTAGCTTTAGCTTAAGCTACAATCCGCTTCTTCGAGATTTGGATCTGTAAATCACTATCCGTGAGAATTAATCATCCTGCTAAAAACGTTATTGAGGAGCTGGCGCAGCGTGACAAAACATTGCAGGAAAAAGTGACATTCATGGACAAAAAGAAAATGGCTTAGAATTATTCAGATCCAGGAGGCACTTTGGAAAAATTAAACACCCTAAAACCCTTAAGAGTGAATGTCAGTAAAAATCAAACAAAAATCGAAAATTCGTGGCCACAGTCGAAAAATCGATTCGGCTCATTTTTTTGTCCAGCGAAAGGCTAAGGTACTACCTTCAGTAAAATGGAACTAGTTTTTTGAAATACGCTTTCCTTTTGAAATAAACCGTTAAAAACAATTTTGCCGTATTTGGCTATGCGCCAGCTCAAAATTTCACTATGTTCAAAATAATCGTGTTCAATCTAAAACATAGCAGCCAGTCTTCTTTTGCTATAACTATTTAGTAGGGGCCATGTTTTGTTTAAATATATGGATTGTTTTCGCCTCAGGTTATTTCTGTAAGAAATAAGCTCGAAATTTGAAGGAACATTTTCAGCCTTTCAAGACATGCAAAAGTAGGGTTAAATCATCGCGATGGAAAAGCATGTGGTAGTGCCTTAAAATCGTTGATATTGCTACCATAAATCCCTAAAATACAGTCGTTAAAAGTAACAGTTTTGTTTTTCTGTGAGGGTAAAAGGGGGAATGAGTTTGCGGAATGGCATGTGGCATGGCTTGCGGAACGACATAATTATGCGGAATGTAATATATGCAGAATGACTTAAAGAAATAAATTAAACTGAAAAATGGGCCCTTTTTTGACGCCAATCGATTCACGATCAGCTGCTTCTTTAATGTTGCGTGCTCGACTACGGTGGCAATTAAAAAGCTAGGAAAGACTCCTTCATTTCTCACGGTCGATTAGCGTTTTGTTCAGCCTCAAAGATTCTACTTGCCTTTATTAGTCGGGCTGCTGGCAGCACCGATACTACATCACAACAGTCGGTCATTGAAGAAAAAATGTTTTGGAAGGTCACACTCTCTTCTGCTTTAATTTTTTTCTGCAAAAGATATTTGCACGATTAACGTCTCTTTTTCTAAATCTTATTTGCATTTGAAACCGTGTGAGAAGTGTTTCTTTTTCAGACGGTGGGTCGCGTGATTATTCCTGACATAATATTCAGAGATCGAACGTGTCTTGTATTTTGTTTTCTTGGCTGCGTGGTGAAGTTTCAGGCACGCGAAGCTAACAGCTGGCCGAGAAGCGCGAGCTCGAATCCTGGCAATCGAGTTTGTGTGCTTTTTGTCTTCCTTTCTTTCTTTTCTTTTTCTTTTCCTTCCTACTTTTAGCATTTTTTCTCCTTCACCTTTCCTTTATTAAGTTAGTAAAGCCAGTTCGGCATAACACTAACTGTTTAAAAAAGATACATACATAACTGTTAAGGAAAATACATATTAATGACTTGGCTAGTTCAAACAAACAAGGGAGGTGAGAAGAGACGCGGAAAAGCCTAAAGGATTTGTGGATTACGGATTAATGTTTGACTCGAGGCGCTCATTTAGTCTCGAATATGATCTGATTCGTTCACCGGCTTTTTTTAAAATCCCTAGAATTGTTGTTAGCCGGACTTCACGTTCAGCAAGCGTTTTTCACCCTCTAGCGTTGCCATAAAGAGTGACCCTTGATTTGAGTAGCACAGGTTATATACCCCTAAAAACACAGACAGATTTGTGACACATTACGTCTGCACGTATTTACGAGGCTTATTTCCAGGTTATTTCTTATTTCATTTGGGACCACCGAGTCTGCCATTTCCTAACAGCTTCGATCCCAGGGTCCTCTCTCTTCCTTTCTATTTTACCTCGTCCGCCGTTACGAGGTTTTTCTATGTAATGAGAAGAGTAAAAACTCAATAGAAGACTGTTTAAACTAGACATGTTTTCGTACTTTAAAAGCGCTTCACTGGAAAAGAGATGTGAGTAAAGAACCGTTTCAGTTTATTTTGGAAACGAATTATTGATGATTTATCAAGTATTCGTGTATCAGCTGTGTTTCAATTTTAGCCTTGCTTTAATAGCAGTAATAAATGGATCAGCAAATCGATTGCTCGCTCAAATTGGCGCCAAAAATAGCGCGGCAGAAACGCGCGCATGCTTTCCTGTTGAATTTCTTTCTTTGCGCCATTTTCCATAAATTAAATTCCGCATAATTATGTCATTCCGCAAGCCTTGCCACATGCAATTCCGCAAACTCATTCCGCCTTTTACCCTCACCGGTTTTTCTGGGATCTTGTAAAGTTTTCGAGCAACTTAAAATTTAGGTCACCAACAACAAGGCGTCACGCGATAGATTCGAGATAGATAAATCAGATAAATGACAATTTTGGCTCATTTAACGTCATTGTGTTGTTTAAATCATACACGTAAGCGAAAATAGTGTGTTTTTCAAAGTGTTGCCTTCATTCTGGGCTATAACTGTAGAATAAAGAATGACTGTGTGATGACTGATCATGACTGAGTCACACTCGCTTCGTCTAATTAGTCTCGGTGTTTTTTCATATCGACGCAGGCACTGACATCAACGCGACTTCAAAACTCAGCGATACGGCTATATAAAATTTCTTGAGTTCTGTACAAAGTGAAAGAAATTGGTGGCGGTTTGATAATAACATAAAAATACACTCTTCCTATTTCTAAAGTCGAGGTAATGTGCCGATCGATTGACGACCTCGATACTTCAACAGGCCTTGGCAACTCCTCGAAACCTCGGCGCATTTAAACTTTTTAAAACAGCATGTCCTGTGTTCAAATTCTCCACTACATAAGCTCTATGTGGTGGTCAAATGCTTCTCCCAAAGGATAAATGTTTGCAGATTGTGAATTCGCAAAAAAGACCTTAAGAACCGTAATTTTCCGGACTTCACATGATGTTGATCGGCAATCAACTACAAAAATATAACACTCGATCTCGTTCTGATACATCAGATACAGCATACCTTCAAATTTGCAGTCCTAATGTAGTGTGTTACTTTTAAAGTCCTTGCCGAACAAGCTATTTGTCTAAAAAGTCGTTTTTGTTTTTTTACCTTTACACTCCTCCATCTCACTCACATTTTCAGTTCAAATTCCTCCCTCCACCTAGGCAATAGTCAAATTCCCCCCTCCCCTACCCCTTCCCCTGGCACATGTGATGGCCAAATGCCCAGTGGGTTGTTGAAGTTTCCAATTGATCAGCGAACAGTTGTCTCGATCAACGTCAGTTTCAATGGCCAGATAAACAACTCCTTCTAATTTCCAAAATTTCCGGTCCAGATTTTTTTCTGGACGGAGTTTAGGGTAAGTATGATTATGCAAATCACAGGTATCATGTGTAGCCTTGTTCAGAAGACTATTTAGTCATGCAGTTGAAATAAAAAGTGGAAAATTGGGTATTCGTGCAAACAGTGCCGGAATACCAGCCTTTTTACTACACTGACTGGCACTCATTTCTTGTGAATGGTAACCTGCGACCAGGTACCCTGCGAGCAGAGGCTACATTTTCGCGGTATGAGCTGGTGTGCGAAAAGTAGCCTCTGCCGACAACCGTTCAATTTTCTATCGTGCATGCGCAAAATTCGTCACGCGATTCGCAATTCACCCGCAAGCAACTGGTTCGTCAAATCTGCGTGGGTTTCGCGGGAATCAAACTTGCGAAAACTACCTGCGAACTACCGCTCCTCGAGATTTTGTTTTGTTTTTCTGCTTCGCCCCCTCTGGTTTTAAGTATTTTAGCTGCAAAAATTCCACGGATAGTCATTTTTAGGAAAGTGTTTTTATGCTATCAACTGTAGTAAGTTCTGTCTGTTTTGCGGGGAGCACATTTTTCCGGCTTTAATATTACCGACCTTAAGTTTAGGTGGACGGCTATACAGATGACGGTGACTTTGGCCTCGACAGGTTGGGGAGGGCCGACGTCGACTTGGCGAAAGAAAAAAGCTTTAAGTTTCAGTAGAGGTGACGGTCAAAGACTTTTCTTAACTTTATTGAAGGTTTAAGAATGCGAATGTGAATGTTCGTCGCTCCACAGAGCCTATTGCCAAGGTATTGCCAAATTTTCGCACGCTTCACAGTTCTTACGGCTGGTAATCGAGCCTACACAGCTCTAGGCTTGAAGCGGTAGGGCTCACTTACAAGAAGAACTTCTTTAGCAAGCTGAATATCGTGATCTTCAGTCCACTCCATCTTCATTAAAATAAGAACAAATTATTAAATAGGATTGACAAGTTGCGCGCAAAAATAAACAAGTTTCTTCATCCTGCTTTATAAAGGTCTTTATTTTGTCGAATAAATGTTAATCAATTAACACGTAATTTCATTTTGGCCAACAACTTAAGCAGAAAAAACGGAACTAAAAACTTCGTGAATGAAAAAAAGGGTAAAAGTCGATGTTCATATGGTGAGAGAATACTTCTTAAAATGTGATTATTTTATCGCTGGGAATTCTAATCCTGCAGTTGTACCACTTGCTGCTGTTATATCAATCATAAAATAGTGTTAAAGTAAGTAATTAAAAAAGGGTTACCATTTGAAGTAAACTAGACACTCCAGAAACAGATTAAAGCAGTATTCTGTTAAAATAAAGATGTTTTGAAGACGAAAACACGAAGAAAAAACTCACGTTCTCGAGACACCGCCGCACTCAGCTTTCTCACCGTCGCGACGTGCAGACGACGTCGGTTGGACGGCTGAGATATATGCTAATTTGTCCCAAATCGGGCAACTTTTATTTCCAGTTGCCTTCTTCCACTTTACCGTCCACCCTAACTTAAGGTCCGTATTACCTATAGTAATACACTCATGTTAAAGAAGTTTTTTAGTCATAGTAAGAGGTCATGTTATGATCTGTCAGCTAGAGTTAAACCATCTTAACGCGTTTGTAAAAATTGCTACAGACGCATTGACGCTAAAATCAAAAGCTGGAAAAATGTTCTAAAACGTTTTTTCGGAGCGCTGTTATAACCCTACTCCACCGACTACTACTGTTATAAAGACTACTCCACCGGCGCGTTTTGACGAAGTTTTCATTTAAAAAAACGGCAGTTTCGTGACCATAACTTAGGGCGCAAATAAGCTTTCAAAAATTTTCTTATTTTTAATCTATCATAAGCAGATCCAGTAAACCATAGTTGTGCTCCAAGTGAATAATGAAATTCGCCGACAACGCTACGCAGAAGTGATGCTTGAAATAAATTGGATGCTTAGTCTCACGATTGTGTTTTAAACTAATGTTATGAATGAACATTGACAAAACAGTAGTCAGAAAAATTATTTATGGAAAAATTTTATTCGAAAACCCATAATTTTTTAATTATCCTTAAAAGGAATTCGCGTAATACTAACTGGATCGTGGATCATTTCAAGTAAGTAAAAGCTGCCGCAGACATCAAATGTCAACGCCAAAATCCATCTCAAGTCGTATAAAACATCTATGAAACAACTATAAATACTTCAATTTCCATTCAAAAACGGAACTTCTTTGACCATTAATGTGCAAGTTGCACCTGAAAATTCTTTAAAAACTTTGCCGCTTTGGTCTCTTTCTTTTTAGAACAGGACAAGCGTTCCACCGTGAAGAAACCAACCAGGTTGAAGTCCTTGAGGGCCGAATCAGTGTTCCGCTAAAAGCTTTTTTCTGCTTTTTCCACTAAAAGAACTGACTGATCGATGATTCTTTTGAACATTCCGGTTCCCATCTGTGTCTTAAAACAGTGCATTTACCCTTGCATTGAGAGGCGACACAACTAAAATCATCGCAGTATCCATTTTCTTTTCCTGGCAAACAAGAACTACCATAATTATGATAAATTAACGATCTTTACACGGTTCCGTAAGAAGCACCGGCAGCAGCTTGTTTTGGTATTCCGACAGCTTTGAAATACAGAGCTTATTCAAGTTGTTGACGACGCTTTTTTAAATACATAAACAGGGATTTTTGAAATTGTTTTGAACTTTTCCTGTTGCTACGTTTGAGCTGCGTTGATCCGCGTTCGTATGCGAGCATTTGGCGCGAAGGGATGCATGAAGGCGCAATAATGGTCAGCGTCCATTCGCTGACGCAAGACTCACGCATGCTCTAAACCGGTCAAGAACAAAAAAAAAAAGTTTTTTTTTAAATTTATTCGTCCAGATTTCTGGACGGATTTGAACGGTTGTCGGCAGAAGCTACTTTTCGAACATCAGCTCATACCGCGAAAATGTAGCCTCTGCTCGCAGGGTAGCGACCAGGTGTCCTCCTTCCTTGTTTCGATAGTATTTTGCGGAAATATATATTTTTTCGCGATTCGCAAAAAAGACGGTACAGTGCTTACTAGGAATTAATGTTCGCGGTTTAAGAAAGTTCAACACGGTATAAATGTAATTTTGTAATCAAAATATGTATACTGTGCCATGCCGCAATCATTGCAATCAATACAGTTATTTCGAGAAAGGTTGTCGGAAAAAATGTGCACGCGACAATCCCGAAAGGTAATATGGGATATGCTTAATACACTGTTTCTGACGACTGTAGCAGTCGAACCTACTTTTGTTGCTTTCCTTTAGCACTCGCAAACATATGTCCGTGGACTCCCGTACCATTCTTTCAAATTTCTTTGAAGAACAGTGCACTCAAAACCACCCACAATACCTTTCGGGATTGTCGCGTGTACTTTTTCCGACAACCTTTCTCAAAATAGCTGTATATACAGTACTGTGCAAAAGAAATGCAAACGAAATTTTCCGAAATAAGCAAAATTACGCGAATTTCGGCAATCAAATTGCGAACTTTCGTTTCAGACAAAAAAGGTGCTTCTATTGACTATTGTCGGCGAAATTTCGCAAGCAAGGTGATTATTAATCAAAGCGAAATTTCGCGACGTGAGGCGAAATTTGGTTGCGAAATTTCGTTTCGGTGAAACGAAATATCCTTCAACCAACTGATTGGTTTCCTGAAAAATGATACCCTATTCTAGACCCAAATGCTCTAATTTATATACGCTATCCTAGAGTAAACTGCTTGAAAACCATACCCTTCACAGCGGCACATACCTATATAGCCCATATATGGAAGTAATTCATTTCGGAAGCAGACAACGAGCAAGCAGTTGACAATTTCAGTTTTCGCACCAAGGATCTTTCGACCAACCTGCATGTTTATAGATAAAGAAGATTCCGGGCGAAGATTCACTTATATTTTTCCTATCTTTTTTTTTTTTATTTATAATATATTGTTGCACTAATGTTTTAAAAATTCGGTGTTGTCCCTGCCTTTAATTTTTTTTTTTTTTTTACTTTGAAAGCAGAGTTTTAAAACAATTTTTTTTTTCATTTTTTAATTGGCGTAAGAATTTTTTTTTTTTTTTTTTTTTTTAAACTGTGCTTCAAAAGTATCGCGTGACGGTTATGGAAATTTGATACGACCAGGTGAACCCCAGGTCAGTGTTACTTGAGCTGATCTTATCTTTTGGTGGGGGAAAACGAAGACTAAATGTAATTCATTTTAAGAAATTCCTGCAGATAATTAGATCATGCGCAGTTTTACTTCAAAATAGTAAGAAGCGATGTGAAACTTCTGGCAGAATCTCAAGCAAGTGAGGAAAATGCGGTAGTGGGCTCGTGGGTTTGTGTTAAATTTCGGAGCTTTTTAGCCCTTTTTTTTCGTTTACGTGCATTGAAACTGAATTTCAGCATGTTCTGCCACTTTCTGACTGTATAGATGCCGACTAATATTTGTTTAATTTGATTTAACTGCGCACTCACTTACAAGTTATGTAAGGGTTATCGGCCTGCAGCGAGGGGAATAAATCACATAACCACGAGCTGAAGGCCGATAAATGGCTTATTTTTACATTGGCGAGGATTCCTCAAGGGATTCAAAAATGTCTCTATTGTTCATTTTTCTTTTGTTTTTTAACACTCCATGCTGGCACTGGTGGGATTCACAAGTTTCTCGGCTTTTTAATTATGTTAGTTTCTCAAAGTTGCATTTCGAATTAGTTGTTCGTATTGAATGCTAGAAACTACCTAAAGAGCGTAGCAGTGTCGACCGATTCAAATCCATCAGAAGTAGAGCTGTTTATTACTCAAACTAAAGCAGCATTAATGGCGGTACTGCAATGAGTTTTCGGAAAACAATTTTGATTCTTCATTTCGGAAGCAGACAACGAGCAAGCAGTTGACAATTTCAGTTTTCGCACCAAGGATCTTTCGACCAACCTGCATGTTTATAGATAAAGAAGATTCCGGGCGAAGATTCACTTATATTGTAGCGGGGCATGACAAGGAAATTCAGTCGAGGAATGAAGCAAGAATACCACAAAACACAAAGAGGTCAACTACATGTCTTCATGGAGTACACGAGTTTGGGATGACTGATTAAAGAACGGAACACCTTACCATGACAGCGACACTTTCGTGGAACCGTAGAATTTTAAAGACGCTGTTCAATTTCAGACTGTCGTTCTGGCTGTGGAAATCGATGAACCAAGAACTAAAAAAATCCGCGAATGTGGCGCAAAAGAAACGCAGCTCAGTTTAATTTTAGAAATTATAGTGTCGTGTTTAATATTTCCAATAAACATTTGTAAATTTGTTTTTTTATGAAAACTAATTAAAATGCGAGGGGATTATGTATTATATGGGGGGGGGGGGTAAGTCACTTATCCCCCTCGCATATTAATACGATTGGTCAATTTGCGGTCCGTAACTTGCTAGACGGACCAAAAAATTTAAATAAGACGCCTATCAACCTTGAAGACTTGGATGTTGACTTTGGCCTTCAACATTTTAAACTGTGTTTATTTGTGAACGAAGGCGATGAAGAAACTAACTCGTAATCTGATCGACGAGGATCCTAGTCAGTGTTTGAAAATTTTTATCGTAGTACATAGTTAAGAAGACGAAAATCGACTGGCAGAGATTCGAGATGTTTTGCCTAAGCGAAAATGAGTAATTCCTTCAACAAATATGATAACAAACATATCTGCACCCGATCATCTTGACAAGCTTCTTTGCCATTGGCAGTGTTTTTTCAAAGACCAACGAAAGAAAGATAGAAGAGAGTTGGAGCCAGACACAATAATGTCCAGTTTTCAAAAGACTCCAGCGTCACATTAACGAGTGAATACTTACAGTGCTCTTAATTTCCACCGAATAAACTTTAAAATATGTATGTAAACCCTGAGGACTGGGATGTTGACTTTGCCTTTCCAAATTTTTTACCTTGCTTTGTTTTAATGAGAACGAAGCTGTTGTAGAAACTGAATCGTAACCTTACCGAGGAAGACAATTCTAGTCAGTGTTTGAAAATGTTAACGCAGATCACAACTGAAGACGAGAATGAACTGGCAGAAAGAGAGGTTTTCCCAAAAACAATTAACGAGCGAATCCTTCGACAATGACAACAAACTTACCTTGAAAAGCTTCTTTACCTTTTGCAGTATTTTTCACAAGGACAAACGGAAGAAAGATGGAAACGACTTCTAGACAGACACAGTGCAGTATGTTGCCCAGTATCCGGACGGTACCAGTATCCGGACATTTAAAACAAAAACTCAATTTTTGAAGCGTCCTTTTCAGTTCTCGGTAAAGGAAATATTTGGAATGAAAGCTGAACATTTCAGCTTTAAGATGAAAGTTTTGGCGAGTTTAAAGCATGCGAAACAGTCGCAGAAGACGCCGTTCTGTTCAGGCGAGTAAACTTTTCACGGCTCATATTTACGCTGTTTACTGCGCAGTAAAATTAGTGCTGCTCAGAAAAAGGTAGGTAATATGTGATATTTTCAAAGAAACTGTTTTATATTTAAAGTGAAGATACTTAAAGAAGTCAGGTCCTCAGAAAGTTTGTTAATTCCTCTTGAAATTCGATTTGTTTGGAATAACGGAGGCCAGAAACATTCACTAAGTATTGATGTCAGGTGCCCAGTATCCGGAAAGTTTTTTCTTTGCTGTACAGAATCGATGAATTAGCTGTGTACATTATCCGGAGAAGATTTGTTTCATATCTATAACTATAATTAAGGCTTAGGATAGATGATATAGTCGTAAAATGTCATTCTACTCAACTCCGTATAGAAATTTTCTTCACTCATTCAGAGGCGACTTTATCGTGTGCACGGCTTGGTTCGCGTGACTGCATTTTTTTATATATAACCGAAAGCGTCGGAGTTGAACCTGGAATTCTCATACTTTCCCCAGTTGTGATTGCTAGAATGGGGTTGCAATGGTCTGAAAAATGTCACAAAGGGATTAAGAGATGTGAAAGAAGGAGCAATTAGTGCTAGAAAATCAGGCTTATTATGAGGCTGAACATGAAGAAATCAACAATGCAGGTCAGACTAAATGCGAGAGTGACCTTTGACCGTCAGGTTGAGGTCCCTTCCCCAAGCTTTTTTTTTTTTAATAAAAATGAAGAAAAACAGTCGTTTGCAGATTGGCTAATTGAGCTTGCAAACCGCGGCTTCGGCATGTCCACGGAATCCTTAAATCAGTGAAAAAGTTCCTAGACAAGGAAGTAAGAATTATACCATTTAACAGCCACTCGCGTTCCCCACCATACCCCAGTCATTTGTTACGTATTATTTCACGATGCTAGGTTATATTTTTGGAATCGATTGCCAGACTACTTAGCAAGTGCAAAATTAAAGAAGCTTGTAAGTCGCTTGCCTGTCAAAATTTATGTACAATTACGTTGTTATTTTTGTGTCCGGATACTGGGCCAGCTGTCCGGATACTGGGCAACATAGGAGCTCTGCAAAAATATTAATTTCGCGATGGACACAAGGGCAAAAAAGTTAAACTGTCTTTCGTCATATGAAGGACTAAATAGATTTTCTCTGGGCCAAATTTCAGAGCTCTTGCGACTAACAAAGGAAAGTTATTGCAATGTTATACTGAAGTGTCTGGATACTGTCCGGTTTCCAAAATACTCCAGCGTTACATTAAAGAGCTAAAGCTTACAGTGCTCTTAGTTTTGACCTAATAAACTTTTTCAACATGGCAAATTTGTTTTTTACTTTCTCGGAAAGCCTTTTGTTTTGATTTGTATAGGTAATAGCATGATTTGTAGTGATATTTGGCATAAATACCATGAGTGATATTTCGAAATTGTTATACGTAATTTCACGAGCCGTTAGGCGAGTGAAATTTGAGACAATTTTGAAATATCATGAGTGGTATTTATGCCAAATATCACGCACAAATCATGCTATTATTCGTTTATACTACTACCCACAAGGGTTTTGTAATTTTCACATGTAGGTATTTCAAATTAAGCTGAAATACCACTGCTCTAAGCCAATGAAATTGCAGAAATTTCCCATGTTGTAGTATAATTACAGACATTCACTCTTAATCAGCTGCAAAATTTCAAAAGAGGTAGAAAGTCAATATGCGCGTCACGACCTCTCAGTATGAAATAAGCGGCAAAAACTCATATTTGCTCCAGATTTTCCTCCAAAGCATAATCTACCAGTCAGAGAAGACAATTCACTGGAACAAGCTAAGGTAAAAGTCGCGTGTTGCCTACCGAAACCCCTTTCTTACACTATGTTAGGACAATTAATTATTATTACTGATCAATCGGACATTGTCTGTTGTTGTTGTTTTAACCTTATTTTTGCACTATTTCTGTTTTTGTTTATTTCACGTCATTATTTTAAAAAAGTGTCCATGGACCCAGTCCATGAAAGTGGTCCATGGACCCGGTCCAAAGTGTGGGTCCATGGTTTGTCCTCACCCTTTGAAATTGATTTTTTGCCATGTGCTCAGCTGATTTAACTTGCGTGAACGGATCCAGGATCCAGTTAGTGTTATATGCCAATTGCTTTCAAGTATTAACTTATGGGTTTTTTGAATAAAAATTTTCAAGAAATTTAATAAGTTATTTATCTGTCATTGTTCATTCATAACATTAGCTCAAACACGATCGTGAGACTACAGATCAGAAAGATTTTTAGAAAACCTTTAGATGGGCTACTCCCCATCCTTGAATTAAAACTAAAGTGTTGTTTTTGTACAAGTTTCATTGAATTGCTATTCACTCTCTTATCACATTACTTGCCCTTCAATATTGTTGCAGTGTGCTGTTCTTTTTCCATTAACCTCGTGTCCTGAATACAGCTGAAGCCGCTGATGAATGAAGTTTGTTTTCAGTTGTTTGTTTACGGCTTCATATTCTCGCTGACACAGTGAGCTTATCTAAAATATGTAAGAGTTATCCTCTATTCTAATAACAGACTCGTCGGCTTTTCGAGCCCGGGTTTGTCTTTATTTTTGTAAAAAAACAAAAACAAAAACAAAAACAAAAACAAAACAGTTGTAAGTTACTGTTTTATTAACGTTTTCTTCATAGTTTGTAGTGTGACTACCTCACGTTTCTCAGCCATGTACTGCACAACACCTGAACACGAACCGCACAGTTTGAGTAGGTTAAAGGTTATCGTTTGCCGCCTAGCTTTCCTATTATATGTCTGTCCTCAAAGAAAATGTAAACCTTAAGGTAAAACTTTCTATCAGATATTGTGAGGCTGTATAAATGTAAGGTTAAACTCATAAGTGTTCGTCGGGGCCCGTTTAAAAAAAAATGTAATGGGCTTACCCGAACACAAAAGTCCTTAAGTCGGCCTGATTTTCGTCTTCGCTTTAAGACGCAAATACTAACCCTAGAAATCGTAACCTGTAAATTGCTGCTACTAGAGAGACCTACACTTTCACAATTTTTTCGATTCAGGTTTGTTTACGGGATATTTTTTTGTATGAAAGTAGATCATCACAGTTATAGACGCAACGTTTGCAGTTATGAAAAGAAAGCCTGAAAAAAATTCAGGCTTGTATGGGTTTCGAAAGTTGCGCCTATAACTGCGATGATAACTGCGATAATCTTCTGTCATATAATTCTTCACCCCGCAGTTCACATATATAACTTTCATATATTCATAATGTTATGGAGAGCTAATGTAAATAATAAGCTGCTGGAGTTTTCCAGTCACGCGATGTTTGTACTAGAACTTTCTATTGTCACGTAGTAGAACTGTTTAGAACATTGTGCTGGATGATGTAACTCACAATGTAATGTTACAAAAATAGTAGTCTTGTAAGCTCTTAGAACTATCTAGAACATGAAATGACTGTATATAAGGGCTTAGTGAGCTTTGAGTTAGTTGTTATTGTTACGGCTGAGATTGACAGGAGAAGCTCTGCTGGGAGAGCTATAGCAGTTTGCTGAGGAGTACTTTGAAGTTAAGTCATTCCAAGTGGCTCCAGGACGTTTGGTGATAGCAGTGCCTACAGTGAGTTAGTGTCAGTGGCGACTGAAGGTTAATAATAGGCTCTAAGTAGTTTGTAGTAAGGTTGTATTGTGCGAGAGTCGCTCCCAAGTTGTAGTTATCACTTGAAGTATAGTTAATTAAATTTTGACTTTAAGGAGAGTTCTTTTGTATTTTTCTGTCGGTTGAATTATACCGTAACAGAAATTGGGGGCCTGTCCGGGAGCAGTAAGTTTTGGCCGTAGAATCTATCGTATATATTGTTTAAGGATAAATAGTTTTCTGAAGGAGATAGTCAGAGTGAAGCAAAATGTCAAAATTTGATCCAGAACAGTTTATGTTAGAGCCCAGCGAAGATGCATTTTATGACTTAAAGAAGGATGAGCTTATTTCATTAGCTAAACACTTGAAACTAGAGGTTAAGAAGCAATGAGAAAACATCAGATTACGAATTAGTTCCTGAAGCTTACCGTCAAAAGTTTAGAAACTGTGAGAAGTTAAGTAATCAAAATTACGTAGAATTTGCTAGGAGTAAGGAACAGTTATTTGACCGATGGTGTCATTCAAAGAAGGTAGACAAAAGTCACGATAAGTTAAGACAGTTAATTTTAATAGAAGAATTTAAGAGGTGCATTCACAGTGATGTCCGAACGTTCATCGATGAGCAGAAAGCAGAAACGTTGGAAGACGCGGCACGGTTAGCAGATGAGTTCTCATTAAGTCACAAGGTGACATTTGTGGACAAGCCCCTTCGGCCCAGCTGTACATCATCTAGTCAAGGTCCACGCTCTACACCACCACGCTGGCCTGGCAATCAAAGACGTCGACAGAGTGATGAGTGGTACCCAAAACGGAATCCAGGTACCACCCTTGCAAATCGCGGTTTCAATTCTGAGCCACCAAAGCAAAACAAGAACATGCCAAACAAGCCCGTCAAGACAATTACTTGTTATTATTGTAGAAAAGATGGACATATGATTTCAAATTGCCCGGAAAAGTGGAGAATGACACGACAACAGCATGGTGTCGAGCCTAGGCCAATTGGTTTCATTGCTACGTCACTGTCTTTACCTGTTTTTAGTGAAGATATGCCTACCAAGTGTCACAATGTAAAGACTCAGTCAAGTAACATAGGTGTTCCGTCGAAGCCTGTTATGGACATTTTTGAGCCCTTTATTCATGATGGTTCAGTGTCATTATCAAGTGATATGTCCGACTGTACACCAATCAAGATTCTAAGAGATACTAGAGCTTCACAGTCCTTGCTGTTGAGTGACACTTTGTCCTTTTCTGAGGAGTCGTCTGCTGGAATGAGTGTTCTTATCAAGGGAGTCAATTGCTCTGAATACACTCCAATACCACTTCATACCGTCTACCTGTCCTCAAACCTTGTGTCTGGGCCCGTCAAAGTTGGAGTACAGTCTTCTTTACCATTTGAGGGAGTACAGCTGATTTTAGGAAATGACCTTGCTGGAGAAAAAGTTGTTGTTAATGCTATTGTCGCGGATAAGCCTTGTTTAGAACAGTCTCCTGATCCAGTAGAGAAGGCAATTCCTGGTTTGTATCCAGCATGTGTTGTAACTCGAGCCATGGGCAAGAAGAAAGAAAGCGCGGAGGAAGAAGTCACATTAGCAGACACTATCATTGGTGAAGCCTTGAAGAGTAAGCCATCAAGAACCCTTGTCCCCGAGCCAGCGGTAGACGTTACCGAGGACGGTTTGGCATATCAGGCTGACAAGATGTCCACGCCTCATCTGATTGCAGAACAGCAAAGAGATCCAGTAGTTTCAAGCTTGTTTGCGAGAGTCGTTGATGAAAGCGAAGTGTCAAAGAACCCTGCATGCTTCTTTACAAAGAACGGAGTGCTGATGAGAAAGTGGAGGCCACCTGATATTCCAGCAGAAGATGAGTGGGCTGTCAAGTACCAGATTGTTGTCCCGAAGAGTTATAGGCAGGAGATTTGAAGTTTGGCGCACGAGACTCCTCTAGCTGACCACATGGGCATCAATAAAATCTATGAGAAGATCCTTAACCATTTCTACTCGCCAAATGTAAGAAAGGATGTAGCAGAATTTTGTAGATCCTTCCATGCCTGTCAGATTGTTGGGAAACCGAATCAGACCATCCCCAAAGCCCCCCTTAAGCCAATACCAGCTGTCGAGGAGCCGTTTAGCAGAATTATCGTTGATTGTGTTGCTCCATTACCAAAGACGAGGTCTGGAAATCAGTATTTGTTGACTATTATGTGTGCGACTTCCAGGTTCCCTGAGGCGATACCCCTGAGAAACATCAAAGCCAAGACTATTGTCAAAGCTCTAACCAAGTTTTTCACACTAGCGGGCCTTCCAAGTTCTATCCAGTCGGATCAGGGTTCGAATTTTATGTCCGGAGTGTTTCAACAGGTCATGTACGAGCTTGGGGTCACTCAGTATAAGTCATCTGCATATCATCCTCAAAGTCAAGGAGCTCTTGAAAGATGGCATCAGACTCTGAAGAACATGATGAGGATTTACTGCTTCGAAACGGAGAAAGAGTGGGGCGAGGGTATTCATTTGCTGTTGTTTGCTGCAAGAGAGTCAGTGCAAGAGTCTCTAGGATTCAGTCCCTTCGAGCTTGTGTTTGGGCACACTGTGAGAGGACCTCTTAAGTTGCTTAAAGAGAAGTTATTATCTAACTGTAGTGAGTCCA
>CALNXI010000649.1:18537-46995 GCA_942486025.1 Porites evermanni | reverse complement strand
ACTGTGAGTTTGTGTCAGTGGCGACTGAAGGTTAATAATAGGCTCTAAGTAGTTTGTAGTAAGGTTGTATTGTGCGAGAGTCGCTCCCAAGTTGTAGTTATCACTTGAAGTATAGTTAATTAAATTAGTTGATTTTAAGGAGAGTTTTTTTGTATTTTTCTGTCGGTTGAATTATACCGTAACAATAACTTCGGGATATTTTTTCTTAATCATTTTGCCCCTCCCTCTGAAGGGGAACTGATGCCTAAGGCTCCTCATTTCTTTTTTTCTTCTTGGCTTAAAGCTCATATTATTAGTTTAATATTGATTGCTTTTATCATAAGTATAGAAACGGAGGCTTTGCTTTTAGCCCTGGCTAAATCTATATGTTATCAAACTCAAATCTCTTCATTTCCTCTGAAAGGTACTTGAACAGCCCAATTTTACTTTAACACGAAAACGAAATATAGGCACATCCGTTCTTGCTATTCTCAGCCTTTCCTCTAACTAATCTTTCCATTATGCTTAAAAAAAATAATCGCTGTTTTTTTCATTAAGAAAAGTTTTATTTCCTTTAGAACTGAACGAGTGTTCAAGTAACTCTGATAACTGTGATGTCAATGCAAAATGTCACAATACCGTTGGGTCTTTCACATGTACCTGCAAACCTGGATATACAGGAGATGGAGAAACCTGCACCGGTAGGATAAAATTTAACTGTATAATGTATTACAAAATTCTTGATATTGAGCAAAAAAATCACCATTTCGTCTGCTCTGAACAGTCTGAACAGAGGTTTGGGGTTCTTTGAGACGTGCAGTTAATCTCTTGTGGATTGTTTGTTTCTGTAATAATATATAATTCTAGTTCTAAGTATTAAAATCCTTACTTAGCTCCAAGGAACTAACTAATAACATTCCTTAAATATTTCTGGTGTTCAAAGTTTTGTAGTGTCCATAGTCAGAAAAGGAATTGAAAAAGAGAGTGGTTAGATTACTGTAATAAATGAAGACATCTCGGGGCTAAGCCCTTCTTGGGTGCAACGAACAATAACGTTTTTGTCTGGCATTTTAATTAATCATGATGATGATGGCACTATGATTACAAACTTATTTCTCCAGAATGTCAGCCTGTAGGCGTAGCAAACTCGATCAAGATTCCAAATGCTCAAATGACGGCTAGCAGCTACTATGATGCAAGATATTACCCACACTACGGTCGACTTAATGAAGCGCGGGGCAATGGAGGATGGTGCCCTAAAACCCGACAAGGTCCCAGAACAGATTATCTTCAAGTTGACTTGGGTACAATTCAATCTGTATGTGCTGTAGCAACGCAAGGAACAAGAGTTAATGAGTGGACAACAAGCTACGTTTTACGCATGTCCACAGATGAAATCATTTGGAACCCCTACAAAGAGAACAATGCAGAGAAGGTGAGACAAAGGATCATGAATACTTACCGTTTTATTTTTATACTGTTCCCTCCCTGTTCTCTTGACGCAAACTGGCTGGAAAGAGAAAATATACACGCGTCTAAATCATGTATTCATCGAATAAAGGTAAGAGGATAAAATCAAGGAGAAGACCAGAGTGTGAGAAGTCGTGACTAAAAACGTTTGACAATAGCAGTTTTGACATTATTCGGCTTTCGTGTTTGTGACTCATGTCTGTGAAACCATTTTTTAGCTATACTAATTCACTTTTTAATTTCCAGGTGTTCCAAGGAAACGCAGATCAAAATACGATTGTGAAACACTCCCTTCCTACTGCCGTGAAAGCTCGATTTGTTCGCTTTTATTACGTCACTTATCACAACTGGCCTTCCATAAGAGTTGAAATATATGTTTAATATCATCAACTAACTTTTTCAGTGATTAACATTGTATTGCCACAAGAAATTAGTATTTAGCGTACTTAGATCTGCTTTATTTTAGAAATACACTACGTTGTGTGTTATCCCTTTTACACTACGTTAATGCGGTTCGGAAAAATTCTAATACTGATTTTAATGTAACACGCAGGGGCGGATCGAGAAATTTTTGATTGGGGACCAAACTTTGGTTCTAAAAGGACTTTTGAACTTTTTTGTGTCAAATTACTTATCTCCCACACCCCCCTCCCATCAGTCGCGGTTGCACGTTATAATTCTTTGGCCCCTTACCGCGTACGTAAATTCTACTCGAGGATGTGCATAGTGGTCGACCCGCTGAGAAAGCAGAGACGACCACGTGTTTGTCGCCGTTCGTGGCGCGGGAAGTATTTGCGAGCAGAGGCGAACAGGTCATAGGAGGATACTCAAAAACAATAACATGTTTTAGTTTCCCTGGAATTTAGTTTACTTGTTGCAAAATGTAACGCGCGTTTCATTAAAAAATCAGCTTTTTAAAAAGTGTTATACGATCCTGGAGGATGTAAGAATTTCAGTCTCAAACAAGCTACAAGTACACGGGAGCCTTATGCTAGCCTGTTCCTGGCTCTCGTTTAATTTCCTACCATTTTCTGCCTTGTTTAGATATGGTTGATATTAATTTAAACTGGAAACAATCAGACCGCTAAGAGTAAGATTACTTTTGATCAGATTGAAAGTAAGAAATGGAAACAAGAAACTTTCTTGATACATCAGTGCATGAGAACATGTACTGATTCAAAACGTGTTCAAAACCTATATCAAGTTCTCAAAACAGGGCAAAGATACTGATTGATACAGATACGTAAAAAATGAAATGTTGTGAATTTAAGGACCTTTCAGGGATGGGAATAGGGCAGAAATAGGGTTCATCAACCAGGGGCACCCAAGGTCAATTTTTGGAAAATATCTGTTCGGAAGACGATTTGAGATTCAGAATGTTCGGAACATTTGTTGTAAAATTTCGTGCTTGCCTGCCTCTTCTAGGATTTTCGAACATCTTAAAAATGATATGATTGTCCATTTCTAACGGATTTTTACCCTAAAAAGGTCACCTAGAAATTTTCGGAAGCCTTTTTTCTGGCAGAAATTTTCGAAAAGGTAACTTTTGATCCCTATAATTTTCGGATCACTAGACTTTCAGCTAGGAAATCCGAACAGATGAAAAATTCTTAGGGGATGAAAATATGCCTATATCTACCGTTAAAAAACTAAAATACGCTCAACAATGCTATGTTTAAGTGGTTTTGAACTATATTATCGTCGGGTGCCCCTGATCAACAAGTAGAAAAGACACCAATAGTGTTCATAAGCAATATTGACACTCCCGACATGAAAGTGCTTGGCTTATTCACAGTAACAATCAGTATCTGTCAAATAAACAATAATTGAATGTCAAAACAACCCACGCCTTAAATAGAAAATAGCTGAAGCGAACTTCAGAGCAATGGACTGAAGCCGTATTTAACTACTGTGACGCATGTGTGGTGCGGACTGATCCTTAGCTAATATACGCAGCGTTTTGGTAACTTTAAGTTAGCAAGATCAAAGAGTAGAACGTGTAATGTCGAATTGTTATATAATCAGTGTTAATAACAGACTCAGATGTGAACCAAAGTATACAGGCTCATTTACTGTCAAATTAGCGAGTGCAGAACTTCTTTCTAACACGAGTGGGAAATTCTGCCAAAGGAAAAGGAAAGTTATTGAAGAGACGAAATACAAGGCCCAACTAACGCCGGCCATTTTTCCCTTGCCTAAAAAAATGCGCGGGGAAAGTCCATAGAAACGTGTTTGCCCGTATGACTATTTTTTAATGCTAGCTTGCACTGAGCGAGACTGTAGGCAGGTACAGTGAAACTTATATCAGGTGCACATCTTGTATTAAAGGTTGAATGGATGAGTGTTTACCAAACACTCAATATGGGAAGAATCCCATATTTCCTGTACGAACAAACCTGTATTTAGCAGACACTGCGTGATGTCAAGCGCATCAGAGAAAGAGTACCGTTGGTTTCTCCTTACAAAAAAAAATTCACGGCATGTCCTTTAAGGACCATTTCTGTGCATTGTACTTACTACCTGACTTCTAATCGACCGGGAGCCTATTATTTTGGAAATCGGCACAACCTGCAGTTTAGTCGGTTGTCTCTTGCAGATAACCAACTAATCTGGTTGCGCGCGCAATGCATGATTTCTACGAGCAATGTCAAACTGTGCTCCGTGCTTGTCATTATTTTCTTTGAAACAATGTATAATTCAGCCTTTACAATTGAACCGTCTTGTGGGAGCACCTCAAGTAAGCGACCTGATTTCCTGTAAGTGACCGCCTAACAAAAACACCCGAAAAACCAAAAACTTTCCGTTTGGAAATGGTTAATAATAATAACAATAATAATAATAGTAATAATATTTATTGCTTTTATTGCGCATTTTAACATTAAAAGATGTGATCAAATGCGCATAACACTCGAATACGACTAAAACAAAAAATATATTATACACTCTCTATAAACTAAACTGCTTAATCATTTGTTACATTTCCTTCCTAATGGGTTATTTAGCATAACTCATTACAAGTAAGAAGTGAAAAGAGAAGATAAAAGTAGAAAATACAAACCTACGATAGCTCAAGACAGGTCGGTATAGGCCTCTTTAAAATAGTGGGTCTTATTAAAAATAATGAGTTTCTTAAACTTATCGAAATCATTCTCTTTCCTTATATAGTCCGGTAAACCGTTCCATATCTTTCGAGCAGCTGCAGTAAATGATCTGTTCCCAACAGTGCATTTGAACTTAGCGCTAGGGTCATGCAAAATAACGCCCAGGCACATTACTCCGCAGGTTATAGCGAGAACATCGTTTAATATTTATGAGATTACTTATAATAAATAAACAGGACCCAGATTGTGAATAGTAATCTATTTCACAACACTCTCATTCATGCTTAGTTTAAATAAGTTATGGACATAATATTGCTCAGCGGTCTAAGCCAGGCTGGAACAGCTTGGCTTAGGGTAGCAGTGTTGAAAGACCCACGCGAATTTTGTGTAGACAAATGGGGTGGGCGGGAGGGTCGATCCCTTCTTGACTGCTCCGCTGGCTGAAAACTAAGCTAGAAAGGAGTGCTTTGCTCCAATCCTGTATTTATAGTCCTGCTATACCCTCGTGCACGTACCTGCGTGCATTCAATCCACGGTAGTATTTTATTTTTTCGCGTTTTACTTTCGCATATCATTACGAGTGTTATGAATTGTAATCTATTTCACAACACTCTCATTCATGCTTGGTTTAAATAAGATAAGGACATCATGCTCAGCGCCCTCAAACCAAAATTGTTCATCTTTAATTTTATAAGCCCTACAAACAACCCGTAACAATCCTAACCCTCTTATAATACCTCATTTCCATAGGAAACTACCCCAATCCTTACAATAAACTATCCCCAAATCTCCCACAACTTACAAAATAAAATAATCAAATAGATGTCCTGCTGGTAAATAAATAAACGTTCAGATTCAATAATCAGTCCGATTGAGGTCTTTTCCGTGAACAGGCTGATGGAAAAGCACACACAAATCGCTTCAGTTCATTGATATCCTGCCATGTACTATTAACGCTCATCACCTCGAAAACCTCCCGACGGATCGGAGAAAGAATTGTAGCCCCCAACCTGAGACATATGCATCCGTAGCCACTGACTCTTGAATATGTCGTTCATCCCGCCAAGGTAATGGGTTATCCCAAGTCTCCAGGAGTAACCAATAGGAAATCTCCCCTCTCAAGGCACCACGTAGCAAAATCGGCTTTTGAGAACGGATGCCCTTAGAAATGGCTGCATTCATCTCTCTTTTGAATAAGCTTGCCGCAGGCACTGCCCGAGAAAAAGAGGTACACTTCCCTACCAGACGTTGCAACGTTTTAACAGAAACACAAGTGGATTGCAGTGTTTCTTGAACCAACGTAACGAATTTATGTTTCTTCTCGGGAATTAAGTGAAATACTTCCATAGAGGAGTCTGCCAAAAAACCTAAATATGGGACAATTTTCAGGGGGGTCAAGATGGACTTCGATAAACCCAGAAAATAGCCCATCCGTACCAGGTAAAAGGCTACCAAGAAAATGTCAGACTTGGCAGCTGCAAACCTGCGTTCATCAGCCGTACTTAGCGTGCCATATTCTCCCTGTTCTAATGGAACTTGAAGTTGTCCTGGAATACCAATGGAACGAAAAAAGTCAGTAGCCAACAATCCCGTTGTATGGTAAACGTAAGGTGAGATTTTCCAACCAAACGGCAAACTGTTATATGTAAAGTACCAGCCACCCCACTGGATCCCAAAAAAGGTGCGACTTTCGTCCGTTAAAAGAATGTGATCATACCCAGATTTGTCATCTAACACAGTCTGATACGAATCTTTCGCGACGTATCAATCAATCAAACAATCAATCAACTTTATTTAAACACGGTAAATGGCTCAGCAAGCTGGTTTTCAGACAAGCCGTGTGATAATTACAATTTATAAAAATTAAGACTAGTGATTAACTAGCAATACAATATAACAGCAAGAAATGAGTATTAGATATAAGGTAAAAACATAATAAAAGTTATATCCTAAGATATGGCGGGTTTAAAGCTAGTAAGATCCCCCATCTCACGTGTTTCATTTGACAGTTGGTTCCAAGCCATTGCACCCCGATAAGAAAATGAACGCTTGAGAAAATTTGTTTTAGGTAGTGGTAGTTGGAGATCATAGTTAGAACCCCTCAAATTATAGTCATGAGTTTCCACGTACCGTGGTAAATCATTAAGGCTATCCAAGGTGAAAGGTTTGTCTCGCATCCAGAGGTTTAAGTATCGCGCATCATGACAAAGACGTGCTTTTGATGGCTCCACAGTCAAAGATAGCACAATATGAGGGCTTGAACATCACCCACTTTTCCCAGCAAGGAAATCGCCCCAGTAGTCAGGCGATTAAGTAGAGTTTTCCGGACAAAGTTCGCGAACGACTTGCAAGACATGTTTTTCCTAAACAGTTTTCTTGCTGGAAGATCCGAGTCATACCGCTCACCCTTAAAGAACCCCGTAAAATGCTGGAAATATGGAAATATAGACACTTTATCTCTAATCCACCCTAAAACCTCTGTTTTCGTTGTTGAAGGATTCCGTTCCGCAATTGTCTCCCAGAACGATGAGTGACAATGTAACTCGCCCGCTCTGAAGTGATCGGGGTCTCGGAAAAATAACTCGCGCACATCACCAATAGCTTTGCCTCGCTCCACGCATGCGACCTTTCTTTGAAGTACTTCATCTGCTGTCATCTCCCTGCCGACCTTAATGGGGGTCCCCACCGAATCCACCCATTGTATGGGATTCGTCAGAAATTCTCCATTAGAGATAATTTGGTCAAAGTCTTCATCGAACTCTTAAGCCCATGTTAAAATTCCCTACAAAAAAGATCACCAAAAAATGCAAGATTTAGAAGGGGAAGATCCAAGCAAGTCAGCAGAGAGATGACAGCTTTGACCCAGAAATCCTGATAGGGTAACTAGAGACCCTGGTTTTAAAGCCACCAAGGCTCTGTGACCCACGACCACAATCGAAGAAATAACAAAAACGCATGTACCAAGGATAGCTGCCATATAGACACGGACACGTTTATTAATGAGTCTTACACACTCAACACACTCAATGAATCAATGTCATTAATCGATCGTACTGTTCACTACTCATTTTGTTGGCGGTTGAGGCGCCCTGTTCGTCTCTTCGAGGTCACGCAGATCTCTCTTTCGTTGATTATAGTTAATCTTGAAATGCCCTATTTTACCACAGTAAAAACAACCTACGGATCGGTTGTCTACCGATCCCCGAGAGCCACGCACACGATGTCCCCTATCATAAGGGTTCAACGTAGACCCCCCACGACTATTTCTACGATAGTGCTTTTCTACTTTGGCTACTACATCAAATACTTTTCATTGTCCTTGTCGCCCAAAAGGCGAAGGATTAAACTCTTCAGCTGGTCGTGGAGCACATCCATCTTCCCGCGTACCGTCTGGTACACTAAACGGTAGAACTTCTGCCGCTCATGTTTAGTGTCCTGGGCTGTGTGCTGAAGAGCTTCCAGCATCTCCAAAGCTTCATACTTATTGAAGTCGGCCAAGGGACGAGACGCGTAGCTCATAATCCCCTGCACAGAACTTTCTACAGAGGACTTTGTTAAAGTTTCCACTGTCAGTGTCTGATATAGCTTCTTCAATTCTCCCTTCAATGTCTAAAAGAGTAAAGAACCATGCCATAAAAATCTCCGTTACTGTACCATCATCTTTAAAGTTTGGAATACCCCTGTAACCTGGTTGCATTCACCCCCTCTAATCAAAACATTTAAGTCAATCAGTAAAAGGTTATAATTCACTCCCGTTACTACAAGGCGTAGAAACTGCATTTGTAACCAATCACAGACTAAATCTTGGGGGCAAAGCATCGCCGCGACTACACACACGACGTGTAAATACATCTGCAACAAACTACAGACTGAATCCGGTGACAAAGCACCCCCGTGACTACATATCAAGGAGTCTGTAGTCACGCCCCTCCTTAAATGTTCACCACCTAAATGTATTAAGAACGATCTAAGGCCAATTACTTTAACTTCTCAAATAGCTAAAATATTTGAGGGTTTCATGTTAGCCCCCCTATTTAATCGAGTCATCGATAAAATTGATCTAAAACAGTTTGCACTCCCAGGCAGATCAACTACGCATGCGCTCGTTTACTTACTTCACTGTATCCTAGAAGCACTTGACAACAGCCATTGCTATGCTCGCATCTTCTTTACCGACTTTACCAAAGGATTTGACCTTGTGGATCATTCTGTTTTGTTATCTGAGCTTCGCGATTTGGGGGTGCATGAGGCCTTAATTACATGGATTGGGGCCTTCTTGACGGGAAGGTCGCAACAAGTCAAATTCGGTAGTGCTCTGTCCAACAGCGTTATTCCAAGGGGCGGTATCCCTCAGGGGACAAGACTAGCCCCCCTGTTGTTTGCAATCCTCGTCAACAACCTAGTGAAGGACTGGAAAACTAGAGTTAAGTATGTGGACGATCTCTCAGTCTAAGAGATTATTCCTAGGAGTTCAACCAGCATGCTGCCCTTTGTAGCTAGGGACATTTGTTCTTATGCTAGTAGTCATGGTATGAAGCTAAATCCATCCAAATGTAAAGAGTTACGCCTAGATTTCTTACAGTATAAGCCCTCCGACCTACCTCCCTTACAGATGTCGGGCAGTATTATAGAGCAGGTGTCATCTTATAAGTTGCTCGGTGTCCGTCTGTCGCACAATTTATCATGGTCTATTCACTGCGACTATATTGTGAGGAGAGCACGCAAGCGTCTCCACGCTTTGCGTGTCTTAATGAAATCAGGCCCCCCACCAGCTGATCTCATTGAGGTTTATTGTAGCCTTGTGCGGCCCATTTTAGAATATGCATCCCCGGTGTGGGCAGAGTTACCCAACTGTCTGGTTCAATTGGTGGAAAGCGTGCAGAAGTCTGCAGTAGGAATCATTTTTCCAGATCGCTCTTATTAGTCGGCACTCGTGCGCTGTGGCTTGCCTACACTGTTGTCGCGCCGTGATGAGGCTTGTAGGCGTTTTATATCTAACATCAAGGTTTCCGGGTTCCTTTCACACCTGCTGCCGCAGCCCACGAATGTCGCTCATGGGTACGGGTTGAGGTCGGGATTTTCCCGTTCTGAATTCCGCTTTGTCAGAACGGACCGCCTTAGTAATTTTGTTACCCACAGTTACAATAGGATTTAATTGTTTTTGCCTTCTTGCCATGTGTAATTATGTGTTCTGCGTATTCTTGACCTCCCTTGTAATTTAGTGTTATACACTACCAAAGGGTTTAATAAACTGATTATTATTATTATTATTATAATTACATTTGTAACAAATTACAGACTGAATTCCAGTGACAAAGCACTCCCGTGGCTACAAACGGCGCAAGATTGCATCTGTAACAAACTACGGACCAAATCCCGGTGACAAAGCACCCCCGTGACTACACACGGCGTATAATTGCATCTGTAACAAATTACAGACCAAATCCAGGTGACAAGCACCCCCGTGACTACATACGGCGTATAATTGCATCTGTAACAAATTACAAACCAAATCCGGGTGACAAAGCACCCCCGTGACTACACATGGCGTATAATTGCATCTGTAACAAATTACAGACCAAATCCTGGTGACAAAGCACCCCCGTGACTACACAGGACGTATAACCCCATCTATAACAACTTTAATACAGAGTGCCCGTGATTATACGCGGCCTAGATTAATTCAGAAGAAAACTCAAATACCCCCCCGGGATCAAGGTTCCTCCCAAGGATTAATGCGCCCAAGAAAAGGGTATCCAGGTCTACAAGTTACGCAACTACCTACGCGCAAGCGAGAAGGCGCCATCCACGCACGGCCTCCTAAGCCGCAAGCATCCACACGCTTTCGAACAGGGTTACACGAACCCACAGACGCCCCTAGGCGCACGCGGACCCAAGCGAAACTAAAGGGACACGCGAACACCCGCACAACCTTGTAAAACTACACGCATAAACGTACAGGATTTATGCCAGTCACGATAAGGCCCCGAACAACGTGCGCGTAGCAATAGACAAAAGTGCCCAAGAAACCCAAGAGGAAGCATGCGAGAAGTCACGAACCGCCCACGAACCTACACCCACGTAACGCGACACTCGTGCTACCAAATCGCTGGGGTAACAAAATGTGCACTAAGAAATATATATTTCGCTACAAACAACAAAATACTATCCAGCCACAAGGCAATGATAAAATGAATTAATCTGGAACGACGAAGGAACACTTACCAGTCACTAAAGAAAAAACATTCCTACTGAACACGTGGAAGCAAGCAACGAAAAAACATAAAAAAGCTTTGAAGGACATCTGAAAAATTCTGTTCTAAATGATTAAAACTACGTAACAAACGAGGCAACTGCGTAACGTACCATGGAAACATACTCTCAAATTATGAACTAACCAAAACCCGAAAAGATAGGACAAATAATTTACCTCAAGCTCCGCATTCTGCGTCTCATTTTGAGCTGGCTGTGCAGGTCCAGGTTGTGGATCCGGTGCCGCTTGCCCTGGGGCAACTTGGGCTTCTTCAGCAGCCGCTATAGGTTGAGGAAATTGTTCTTCAACTGCGCCGTCGGCCATGAGTAACGAAATTCGCGTGGGTCTTTGACTGAACGATCCCTTCTTGACTGCTCCGCTGGCTGAAAACTAAGCTAGAAAGGAGTGTTTTGCTCCAATCCTGTATTTATAGTCCTGCTATACCCTCGTGTACGTACCTGCGTGCATTCAATCCACGGAAGTATTTTATTTTTTCGCGTTTTACTTTCGCATATCATTACGAGTGTTATGAATAGCCTTGAAAGAGATCACAGCGATTTTATAGCAAATTCGGAACTTCACCGGTAACTAATGCAGTGCAAGCATCACTGGGGTAATAAAACAGTATCTGGGTGTATGGGTGATAAGTTGCGCTGCGGAATTCTGAAGACGTTGCAATTTGGAAAGATACACAACTGGTACACCTTAGAGAAGACCGTTGCAATCGCGTGCCGTGATTACGCCTTGTACAAGCAATTTGATGCAGGCTGCAGGAGTCAAGAACTTCCTTATTTGTCTGGTATTATGCAGGTGATAGTAGACTGATTGACAAGTCTTGTTAATCTGTTCTGTCATCAGCCCGGAATATGCCTAAATTTAAGGACAGTTGTGGCGCGTCATGGAGCTATTGTTCTAGAGGAAAATAGCGGATAGATTACCTAAACGACCACAGTCAACGTTTCGAGGCTCTCAGGCATATTTCGAAGACTTTTCATGAGGCATACACAATTTTTCAAAGTGGGCAGTGTATCGGAAGCCTTATTGGAAGTGTTTTGTGAAATATTCAGCACATTTTGAGGCTGATTTCTTCTTTTAAACAACGCGATGTAGGCGAGATTTTGGTCAGTTTTCAAGGTAGGTGAACCAGTATCTATTATTTTTTCGATTAACAGATTTTTTACGAAGTTTTAGATATTTTTCCTCGATTTTCATATCGATTAACTTGTGTAATGTTGAATGTGGAGATGATAGACAATCTAGAAT
The DNA here is from genome assembly GCA_942486025.1 of Porites evermanni. Classification (NCBI taxonomy): domain Eukaryota; kingdom Metazoa; phylum Cnidaria; class Anthozoa; order Scleractinia; family Poritidae; genus Porites; species Porites evermanni. The sequence continues at coordinate 34,929 of CALNXI010000649.1, read as the reverse complement.
TTTGGTAGACAATTTTTGAATTCCGAGGTCCAAAACACGTGTTCCACTCCCGGGTTTCACGCAGACATGGCAGATCCGTTTCATTACTTTTTTTCGCATTAATACGAGCCTTTGCCTCACTTTGCCGAATTTGCGGAGATAAAATTAAAGATCATATGCGCAAGGTAGACACTAACCACATTGTTTCTGAAATTCACCATATCTGGAACGATTTATTATTGTTGGATTCTCCAAATGTTCATCCATAGTTTAAAAAAAAAAAATCAAAGAAAAAAAGGCAAATTTCAGCTGTAAATGATGTATTTCGCTAGTCATTGAACATGCACTGATTATCTGGGATAAAATTAAAACATTGCAGTTACGACAGCAGACAAAGAAAGCACCAGATGCGTGAAGTCAGCACGAATTGAAATAACGCAAAAATACAAACAAGAAAAATTAATGAATTTGAACTGCTTTTTATTCTCTTTATGATGACTGGTTCTTTGATTCTTGTTCTGTAGAAGTTAATAGGTAGTACCATTCCTTTTTTGTACGATGGCAACAAATTTTCACACACTCTTTTACGGCTATTTTTACACGGGACCAGTTTGCTTCTATCAAAAATATTTCAAGCCACGCCAGTGAATCTACGACCTCTGCGATCTGTCCGGAATCAGTTCGAACACCCCGATGATTCTTTGCAATGAATAATACTTTTATTCTCTTTCATCAATTTTTTTTTGTTGTGAAATAATGTGAAACCTTGAAGAGTACTGTAAGCTTATGTTAAAATCTGTCCGACTCTGTCCGCTGTTGTGAAAATGTTTGATCACTGGGTCGATGTTTTGATAAACACAAGCGCGCCTTCTCATTGATTGAACAGTGTCGCGTGACCAGTTGGCCCTGTCGCTAAATTTAGGGATATTCCGGACTAGTCATCCTAAGGTTAATGTCAAACCACGAACCAAGGTTGCGGACGACACTGATGCTTGACAAATCTCTAGGTGTGCAATATTCACTTTATCAAGTTATTGCTGAGTACCAATTAGAATGACCTCGGTTTTGTCTTCATTAAGCTTTAGCTGGTCCGCCGCCATCCATGCCCTAATGTCTTTAATACATTCCTGTCCAGCATCCACGGCTTCAGTTTGGTTGTCCTCAGAATCCGGCATAAAAGATAGATAGAGGTGAGTATCGTCTGCGTAGGCGTGCACATCCGGAAGGTGAGCCTTGGCTGTTTCAAACAACTTCCTAGCGTAAATTGTAAAACAATATGAACCTTGAGGGACACCATGGGGCAGAGCAGCAACCTTCAACACAGATGCGCTGAGATATTCCATCGAGGTATGATTTAAACCAGCTAAGTGCAGTCTCAGATATTCCAAAGGTAGATTCTAATCGCTTGAGCAACACCTGGTAGTTGACAGTGTCAAAGGCGGCACTTAGGTCGAGAAGTACCAGCAGTGTGACCCTCTGTTTATCCATGCTTAACAGAATGTCATTGTGCACCTTAAGCAGCGCGGTTTCTGTGCTGTGACCAGTGCGGTAGGCAGATTGTAATAATTATAGATATTGGGTAAAGCTGGATCGTCATCATGTGCTCGTGAACCTGATTAAATATTGCGGGCTCAGCACGTTTTGATATAAACTGGAGATTACTCACAGGTCTTAGGTTTGAGAACGAGATGTCTTTCCCAGATTTTTTAAGGCGTGGATCGACAAGAGCTTCTTTCAATAGAAGGGGAAAATGACCTGATCCCAAAGAAGAATTTAGTGTACACGTTATTACTGGAAGAAGTTCCTCTAGATACGCTTCGACTATAGATGTTGGTATTGGGTCTAGGGTATAGGTCTTTTTAGCTGGCTTCTGGACGAGGCTGCGGACATCTTCACAAGAGAGCTGACGAAACTCATATATAGACTATACTACAGGATCGTCTTTAACTTTGTCCTCTTCTTTCATAGCGGCTCTAACGATTCCAAGTTCATTCCGGAAATTATGCGACGAAAGAATCCACCTATGTCATCAGCTAGAGCGCGATTATCACGGTAGTCAGGAAAACAGAGATTATCCTTCGGCGCGAGGAGTGTCACAGTTTTCATTTCTCTAAACAGCTTCCCAAGATCACTGCTATTGTCATGTACAAAGTTCGTATAAAATTACTAGTATTAATGCTCTTAACCCATAACCCCTTAGATAAAAGCAAGTAACTAGACCAGAATTATTAGGGGGAAAAAAGGGGTAATGGATGAAGTACTCCAAATATGGACAGCAGGTCACTTTTCTCTACATATTGGTGTAACAGTCCGAAATCTACAAGGGGAGAGGTGATAATCCTCTCTAGGGAGTGATAATCCCCCAGGATAGTGAGAGGTGATAATCCTCTCTAGGGAGTGATAATCCCCCAGGATAGTGAGAGGTGATAATCCTCTCTTGGGGGTGATAATCCCCCAGGATAGTGAGAAGCTAGGTGATAATCCTCTCTAGGGGTTGATAATCCCCCAAGGTTGTGAGTGGAGGTGAAAATCCCCCTTGGGTACTGGAGAGGTGGAAAGACCTCTCTAGATGTCTAATTCTCCGGTTTAAGGAGAAACAAGAGTCTATGGGGCAAAGTGTGACCTGTATGGGAGCACTTCGTCCCGAACCCATCTTTATTAATTGCCAACAACTCTCAATACAGATATCATTACTAATTTAAGCTAGAATTGCGTGCCTGCTGCCCGTCAGGAAAAACCCTCAATTATTTTTGAGGGAAACCTGAACCCTCCCGAAAGCAAACGGGAACCTCGAGAGAGAGAGGTTAGACGAAAATATATTAATAGAAGTTGTAAGTAAATGACAATTAAACTTTTATCAACTTAATAATCAAAATAAGGCCCGAAGTAACTAAGTGCACAAGCATGTTAGGATGCCGGGTATGATGATTCCCCTCAGTAGAAACCCCACCTCTTTTCTGCCATATCTTCTTGACAATTGCCAATTGATTCAAAGCGTAAACAACAAAGATCAGTAGTTCGTATGACTGCAAAAAGTATAAGCAGCTTCTTAAATTTTTAAGCAAGAGAAAAGACCTCATATATAAAACCTTAAGAAAACCAGCAGAGAGAATCAAGCAGTAATAAGGGAGGGTGGGATGGGATTTTGTTCCACGAAGAGAAGAATATGAAGTGCTATTTTGCTGAGCTAGGCGCGAAAATATAGGCATCAACTGTACATGTGATAGCTGGCATCTAATTGGCTGAGCGAAACAATTAGTGTGACAGGGGTCGCATGCAGGAGGTGACCCCTGAAAGGATAGGATAGGATAGGATAAGTGCTTTATTATCCACAGAGCGCCTACAGACACATGTGTTTGAACGATAACAAAGATTTAGTGCAGTAGTTACAGTGATGTACATTTGTAGAATTTATACAACTATTAAAGAAAGTTATATTTACCGCATCTATCTCTTTCACGGAAGCGATCACATACGTATTTAGCTACAATTTTTTGCATTTTCTCTCCTTGCTTCATACTTATCAACGTTGCAAAGGCAGAGCTTGGAGTCATAGAGTCAAGAAAAAGATTAGTTTCCTTTTTTAGCGTATTGAACAGCTCTCTCCTAGGATCCCTATAGGCTATGCAATTCATCAAGAAATGCTCCTCGTCTTCTACTCCAGTTTTAGATGGTGGTTGATAGGGTTAACGTATCGTCCAGTTTCAATTGCTAGTTTGTGGTTGCTTAATCTTAGCTTTGTGATTGCTACTCTATGATTGATGTTTCTTACATTTGTGAGGTAATTTTCGTAGTCATGGGTAAGTTTAAATTTCCTAAAAGTTCTTAGTTTGTTTTTTCGATGCGGGTCCTTTCGTTCATCATTGTGTATTTCGGAAATCTATGTTTGCTGTTCTATGTCTAAGAGTCTCTGTCGTATATAGCTCATGATTGCAGGAGTGTTCGTTTTCGCTGACCATATGTCGCCAAGACCTGCCAGATGTAATAGCCGTTTTAATTTGCTTGACCAAAGTTCCTTTTTATCTTGACCAATTTGGTCTGCAAATGCTGTTCCAGAGAGTTTATTTTGGTGCTCCGGCTCACAAAATTTCAGCCAATATTTAATGGCTCTGCACTTTGTCTTCGTTCGCATTGGGAAACGGCTTACCTCCGATCTGCACGCATTTGAGCTGCAGAATTTGTTAACTCACAATAGCCACCTAATAAACTTTGTTTGAACAAACTCAGTTGGATCATTTTCTAGCTTTCCGTCGTGATCGACCCCCCAGACCTCGCTTCCGTACGTGAGTATTGGGGAAAAAACCGTGTCAAAAATTTTCATTGTGAGTTTTACATCGTCTCTGAAATGGTCGCCAAATGGAAGTGAGCTGGTTCCATTACTGGTAAGGGCGGGTTTATGGTTATCACATTAACTCTAATTTATCCTGTTGTATAAATTAGCTATAATAGTTATTAGTATTATTATGTATAATAATCGTTAGTGAAATAGTTTGTCTTTAATTTAGTCCTTTCGCCAGGTCTTTTCTGCTTTACGTCTTTACGTCTTTTCGCCAATGCAATCTCCTCGTTGTACCAGAGAACTTGCGGCCTGGTCGTAACTCTCTTAGTCTTAATAGGTGCATAATTGTTAATCGGACGGGACAGTATTGTTCCGTAGTTTTCAACCAGCTTTTCCAGGTTATCAGGGCTACGCCTTTCACTGTAATCGTTAGTAAACAGGTCAGAAGAGGCTAGATTGTTGCGAAGATCAGGCATGTTAGCAAATTTAAGCTTTTTATACGTGACCATTTTGACTTAGGAGACAGGCCTTTTAATCCTGAGATCACAGACAATGGAGGCATGATCAGAAAAGTACCGGTCCACCCTGGGTAATTTTTGAGTGATAGTGCCTGTCTTACAAGTAATGACGAGGTCAAGCGTATGACCATGAACGTACGTGGTCATATTAACATGCTGGTGAAGACCAAATGAGTCTATCTTATCCAGGAACTGCAAGGCGTAGGGATCGTTCCGGACATGTACATGGATATTAAAGTCACCAATGATCAGCAGGTGTTCCTTTGAAAGAATGATAGAGTCTAATAAAAGTACTTAGTATTCACCAAATCAGTGGATAGCAATTTTTCCGCGTTCTGATTGGCCCTCGTAACTCGGAATATCCTTGGATATTCACTGTTTTGGGACGGGATTCAAAATGGCTTCTCGTTTCTCGACAGTTTCGAAAGATGAAATTTTAGCGGTAACTGAAGCAGCTGCGCCAAAAATACCAAGAAAGAGACAAAATTTGGCTTGTCGCTGTTTACTGCTCGGTAGAAAAAAATTTCTCGCTGAATTTGCAACAAAATCGTAAGAAAAAATAATCCCCGCAACACTGTCAGTTGAAACGTAAGTAACTCTAATAAAATGACGTCCTTTATTAACAAAAAGTTCCTTTTTGGTTTTTATCCAACTGATTTGGAAAATACTAAAACAACTATCCCCCTCAGAGTCGGTTCATAGCGCTAGATATATAGCTCGACGCTTCGCGTCTCGGTATAGAACGAGCACTATTCACTATTCACATCACCAGCCTTTTCTCACGTCTGGCCATTATGTAGCCTCTCGTGTACACCTTTCTTTGGCTTGTCACACAATCATGGGGAAGGAATGCGTGACGTCTGCGTGGCAGGCCGCTGACTATATTAAGATGCAAAGGAACAGTGTCTGGCTATGTGACCACCCCGGGCGCCAAACTCCAGGTAACACTTTGGAGCCAGGCTCTGTTGTTTTGGCACTTATCGCGTCAGTGTTCAAGTAAAACTAAATCAGTGTGAAAGTGATTTCAGGGGGTACGATAAAGGCGAAAAGCGATGGCTTTGAAAACCAAGACAATGGTGGCTGAATCGCGTTTTGCTAGCTAAAGTTGTTTTGTCTCGATATTTTTGACCAACTAGTCGGATTTTGCTAAAACAATTATTCCTCTCGCCCTCATGGCCTCCGAAACATCAACAAATCTGGCTACCATTTAGAAGACTGCTGGCCTTCAATGTTACAATCACCGCGCGGTGATTGTAGCGGGATGAAGCGAAGCTCCTAGGCAATCATAGCGCTCTATTTTCGATAATCATCAATGTAATTATAGCTCCAGTTAATAAATTTATAATCTAAATCAAACCATAAACTTGTTAATTATCAACAAAGCTCAACAAATCAAACTGGATAGATCCATATGACTTTAAAGGGTGGGGCTGGGTGATTTTAGGGAACCAATTTTCAAACAGTCCGAGAGTGAAACAAATCTTGCATCGAGTTAATAGTCTTATATGTACACCGAAAAAATGGCAATCACCTTTGATCAAAGTAGATTAGGCTAGGAAACAAATTCGTCCCAAGCAAAATAACCTATTTTCCCCACCTATAAAACCACCTTTTTTATAAGGGTAATTGGACAGTCCCCGCGAAATATAATTTTATGCTATAAACGCCGTTAAGAGACTGTGCTCCTCGGTGGCAACCAATTTACAATCAAGTCATAACTTTTCTGTTGTATCTCAAAAATCAGGCCGGATGTTTTTGTGTGTGGCTCGCTACGAGTTTAACCAGCCTTCATCACCTCTGAGCTGAGGTAAACACTCTATCAGGCGTTGTTTGTTTATCGTTCAGAACTCGGACAGAGATTATATCACTTTTTGCATTTCTTTACCAATAATGCTGCAGTTTTTCACAGAATAACCCTGTGAGACAAATTTCCACCCACTCAATATCCAGGACGATCGAAGCACGAAGTTCCTTTGCACAACAAATTATAAAAATGACAACAACATAAACCGCTTTTATATAAATAATTCACTGTTAGGCGGGACTGTTCAGTCGGGCCAATCAGCCATTATGTAGTAAGAAGGATAATAATGGGCTTCAAGCAAAAACTTTTGGAAAAAAATATTACTTTACATGTAATTCAATTTGTAAAATAACCCGTCCGACTGATTTCTGAATTTTGCCAAGCGCCAAACTTGCAATGCGAGTTGTGTCGCCTGTCGGGAATGAACAGTACCCGTTAATAGAGTTCAAAATAGAACAAGTAGTTATTTCAAAAATCGAACACACCTTTTAGGAAGCCGTTCTCGGAATCATTTTCGTTTGCATTCTACTTCTAAAACACCATAACCTTTTAAACTGTTTGATATGCGCGGCATTTTGAGTACTCCTGCATGCGATTCACGTACGACTGAAAACAACTGACAAAGCAATAAGAAAAAGATTTTGACAAACAATCAACACAAAAAGTATAATTCAATGAAACATTTGAAGTACATTCCACCCCAAATCAGATTTTGACTAGAATAAAAATAGGAAAGTTACAATAAAAGATGCCGCAGTTTTTTTCGATTTTAGCTTAATCCGAATCTTTTTTACAGATTTTCAAAATGCAGAATTTCTATCTTAGGCCGTGACATTCTTGGCCTGGGGTGAGTGACGTATTTTGAGGCATTGTTCTCTTTGATATGCCCAGCATGCATGACAGAGTTTGACGTACATTCGCTCTAAATAGGGAGTTTAACGCGACGACGGCGAAAAAGTCACTTAAATAGTGGCTTTTAGCGCGTTATTTAAAATTCCAGGGCGATTTAGTATCCCGACTCCCTCACTTTTAATTTTCAATTTACAGTATATATGGTCCTTGGTCCGGCCGGTTTTACTTTGTGATGTAATTTCTGGGAGAAAAACAAAGGTTCAATCCAAACGAAACTTTCCAAGTGCTCATTGATCTGTTTGCCTTCTTAAGCTCGACTTCACGCTTTCCTTATGCTAGCGAAGTTGGGAAAATCAAGTTAACGCATACGTAGGTGAATTTTGTTCTGTTATTTTTGTCTTTTTGTGGCCGCGCCTTAAATGATTAGTTGGATATATATTTTGAATTCAGGCATATGCGATTAAGTGCTTTAAGAGAGCCAATTTTTGGTGTACATGGCATTCAAGAAATGTTCTTTCGACTTGCAAAACAAATTTGGTCGAGAAGTTGAATTTCAAAACCAAATGTTTATAATAGATGATATTTTCAAGTAAAGTTTGCGCATTAGGTCGTTGTTTCGGCCACCGGACGATATCATAAATCATCCAATAGAAACTGAAAAAGGAGAGCCTCAGAAAGTTCAGTTTTCTTTTCCTTTAGTTATTAGTAAATTAAGATTTCCGACTTGAAGCGGGTTTTTCAACTTTCAGTCATTTGATTTATTTTTTTTTTTTTTTACGGTCGTTTCGCCAACGAGTCGTTAAAGCACTTTCAAGGATTGGAGTAAATCAGGATAAAAACCGCTTGCAAGCTTTCAGTAATTTAAATACATTCCTCGAGACTTTCCCGGTAACACTGCACTTAATTTATTAAGTAATGATATAAAAGGCCAAAAAAAGGAAGTTTATATCCGTCCGTCAATAAACTCAAGCAATACGTTTTGACAAGCAAACTGACATGACTCTACAAATGCATGACGTACATTTATTGTTTACGCTTTTCGGTCGGATTTCTTTGCCGTCGCTGCACGAATAAGACATGAAGTTTCCTATTTTAAATTTTTTCTTGAGGACGTCTTGTCAGCGGATACCCTGTTTTGACAGCTGTCACTTGATTATAAAATGAATGTGCAGTAGATCATTGCACACTAGCCTCCATTAGCTTACTACTAATGGATAGAATCAAATTTTCTTAGCCATGGGGCTAATCTAAAACATACTCCTCCACTGACGGGCTGACTCCTGACTCCCCTCCCCTCCTCCCAGGGTCTGTACGGTCAGCGTTCGATCGTACGCTGATGTCATAACCAAATTTTCTCGGATGGATAGATTACCAAGTTATCTTAAATATGGTGCTCCGCCCGCGCGCGCTTGCGCGCGCACGAGGAGCTCCCCTATCAATGATCGGTTAAAAAATCCTTCAGTGTTCTAATGTAGCTTAGACCGTTGTTTTTACCTTGGCAATATTTTAAAAAAAAGTTAATGAGGGAGTTTTTGAAATATACTTTTCTAAAAATCTTGCATCCTTAAAAATGTCTTTTTCACTTTTTTTAATCATCAAAAATGGTGATTTACAGAGCCGGTACTATCCAAATTTATATATTTAGATTAAGGTGCGGATCAGATGTTTGAATCGCCCTAGCTTTGCGATCACACATTTTGTTATTCATACCGACAACATATATTTGCTCATGTAAGCGTGAAGAGGTGTCATTTAAAGTCGATTTATTCTGTTTCAGAAACGCCAAACAAAATAATTCACCACCCATTTGCCAGTTTCCTTAATTTTAGATTATTGTTCAAGTGACGTGTCACTTCAGCATAATTAAACGTTAATAAGGCACAATATTTACGTTTGCATGTTTGGGGAAAAAATTCATATTGCTCTAAGTATCCTAACAAGAGATATTGCCAATCAATTATATTCCCCGAGCACGCCTTTGACCCAGGCCTAAAAAGCTCCTTAAACCAATTGAGTAAATGGCATCATGGTTCATGTAAAACACTCTATCAACAAAACTAAATGGAACTGCAGCATTGCCTGTCCCAACGTCATCAGTCGATCTATTAACTAAATAATACAGTTCCCTATTGTCTTCTTTTTGTTGCGTTCGACGTTAGGAGAACGCAACTCCTAATCTTGGACATTCTGTGGTTCTTGGCTATTCTGCGGTATAAAGAGGTGACATTTAACAAGTTTGCCTTTCTCGTCATTCTTCATGTCTATTCGGTGGCAACTTGAATTACATCATGGCGTACTATTGTCACTTGCTAAGCAACAAAAAATAGGTGCACCTGCAGCAGCTTAATATCTTTCTTTCAACAAAATAACAACTATGACACCGATGATATTGCACTGGCTTTTTGATGAATGGATAATCGAATCGGTGCGAGAAACAATAAAAAACAGGGTTCTAGACTAATTGAAATGTTTGTTTACGTTTTACAAGTCAACCGACTTTGTAAACAATCTACTTCATGCAAGAATGGAGCAACTTTTTTTCCAATTCTGATGTTTGCGTGAGACACTTCAATTCGTATTTGGTTTTCAATATCTCTTGATGATATCAGGGCACGGAACTCCTTTGCCCACCGAGTGTTTTTCCGTTCGTTTTAACTTTTGTTATATCCTCGAATATAATAATTAACTTTGAGGCATTTCCTTGCACATCCGATCAAAAGATAATTTAACTTCCAACGCACTCCATTGCATATTACTACTTCTCAAACTCATTAATAATTCATAAAGAGAACACAGTGGAAATTAATCTTTAATGAGTGTTTGCAAATCAGATGAAAAACTGCTCATTTTCTATTCTTAATTTCTCCTTCTAAAATCATTTTGTTTAAGAAGTAAAATAAAGCACTCGACACAGTATTTCATCACCAGATGAAACACCTCGAAGTTCGTCGAAAATACTCAGCTGCCCGTCGTATTTTCGACTCTCTTCTCTGTGCTTCATCTGGTGATGAAACACTGCGTCTCATGCTTGATATACTAGATCTTTGCTGATAAAAACCATGAAACAAATTTTAAATAACAGTTATCGTGAAAATACATACAGAATCGACCTTTATTTTTGTTTTAAGAATATCAATTAAGCCATTTTGCATGAAAATGAATATTCAATAGTACGTATAGCCATTTTAAAGTTTAACAAGGTCACTAAAAATTGCCTTAAGCAAATATCGACAACAGTAGTTGACGGGATGCCAGGGCATTTCAAATACATTTATTGGCCCTTGCACAACCCCAAGGCCGTCCGAGTGGGGAAGAAATTGTATAGTACTGGAAACTAGGATCGATTGTGTTCCTTAATAGAAAGCAAACACGAAAAAAAGTACACGGACAACATGACAGCGTAATTACTCTAGAAAGGGATAGCTTGGAGCTTTAAACACAGTGCTTGAAATTTGGACCAAAAATATTGACAGAAATTGAGTTGCCATACTGAACACTTCACTCTGATAGAGCCGATGGTGAGATAGAAGAGACCTTTCACCTTTTTCATCTGATCATAATATTATCTTTTAGTTCATAGTTAGGATTCGTTACTTCACTCTAATTTTACCTTTGCACATTCAGGTTTTTAATACACTTGGCCATGGGTAAGTGTAGTGTATGCAATATGACACTAGAAAGTAAAGATGTTAAACAACCTCTTTATCCCGTTGTGTCTCTATCGGGTCCTTTTTGCAGTTTCCCTGCTTGTCGAGAGCAGTCAGGGTACATAAAAACAAATTCTTCATCTTTTTATTTGCACGCTATAATATGATTTTGTGATAATGGTAATTTTGTGGCGTCCGAAGTCGGAAGGAGCAGAAGAATTTGTAAGATGGAACTAGCTCGCAAAGAAGAAATTAGCATACGTCTCAAAACAACTGTGTTGTTAATTCATCAATGTCTTAACGTGTGCTTTTAAAAGTGGTTTAAAAAGTATGTTAATATCTTGGTTCAAGTCTATTTGTAGATATTCTGATCTTTTCTATAACATGCACCCAGCCTTTCAACAAAGCGGTTGCAGTTTTTCCAGGGAGCGTTCAGGTTAGCTTGTCCCCAGTCCCCAATTAAGCTTCCTAAACCTTAAAATTGATAACCTATTAATACGTTTTAATAAATGGTGACGTGTGCTTTACATCACGTTGAATCAAATACGATTGTCTTTAGACAAATGTCTCATCAGGAAATACCAAGCTCGAGTGCTCTCAAATAAAACGACGACAGAAAGACTACAGAAAACAAATACAAATAATGATCTATTAGCCCTCTGAGTAAGAGATGAGACAACTGAGTATGAAATATTTGTTTAAGTTATAAAAGAAACTGTAAGGCACTTCATTCTAAATCAATTTTTTGAGATACGCCACAGATATCTCGCACCTCCCTATTATTTTCAATATTTCGTTTCTCGTCTTTTGCATGTATTCAAGTATTTCTTACAATAATTCCTACGGCCTATATATCCTTTAGGTTAAAAAATAAACTCAATTTCAGTACCGTTGCTTGTCAGGCACTTGACCTATCACCCTCCTATTCATCAAGAGCGTATATAATAACATCTGAGAAAGGCTTCTTCATTAAAAGCAATGATGCCGAACAAATTCACCGTGTCCAGTTACGTCTGTGCTGCGTCTTTTTCGCTCTTTGGCCTCTCGTCCAAGGCAGTAAAGGTACATAAACTTGAAAATTCTCATTTATTTTGTTACTCATTATAATCGCTGTTTCTTGCTAAAGGTGATTTCTTAGCGTTTGAAAATAGCAAGAGCAGATGAAGTTTTAGGGTGTGGCACGTTCGCAAAGAAGAAATTGAATTGCGTCGAAAATCAGTTGTGGGTTCAGTTAATGGGTTAACATTGAAATAATTATAAATAACTAGTTATAAAAAAGTCGTATTGTTTGTGTTCTTATAATTGACATTGCAATTTTTTTTAATTTCTATTTCTTTTAAATAGCAGGCATCTTTAAAGCTGGTAAAGCCGACGTGACTACAGTTTCTCCTGGGCTATTCGCTTGCCAACAGGTCTCGTTTGCGACACCTTTCCATGGCGGACACGAAGTTACCGTTCTTACTTCACTGGGTCGTTCTATCAAAAGCCCTACTCGTGGTAACGGGAGCGCCATCTGGGTGGAGTCAGTAGATCAAAGTGGTTTCAAGGCTTGTATTCTAGAATACAGTGATGGGTCCAATAACACAGCAGAGGTGAACTGGATAGCAACACAATCTGCTCCAGCTGGAGGTAAAAGGGGATCTACATCTTTTGGCGATTGGACAACAGGAACACAGTGCAAAATAATTAGTTTTCAGCAGGTAAGTGTTTTGATTTGCAATATTTCCATTTTATAAGGGATCATGGCATCAATATATGAACGGTATAGATACCTTGAGACGGTTGTAAACATTTCATTGGTTCTTCGGTTCATTCTAAAGGTTTCTTTCTTTCAATTTTCTTTTTTTTTATCGTATGAGTTTCTTCTTTCATGGCAAGCCTTACTTTTCTCTTGAGATGAAAGAAGAAGTACAAATTGACAATAACTTATCAAATATGTAATCTAAAACCTTTAAAGTTTTATGAAAAGTTTTTTGGGTTGTTTTCAGCCTTTCCTGTCACCCCCAGTCATACTTGCAACCCCTAGTCACCAGACTCCAGAGAGACCTCAGGATGCAATGGCCGTGTGGATGGAGGACTCGCGCAAGGACAGTTTCAAGATTTGTGTCAAGGAATCTAAAATTTTCGATGGAGTTCACAAAAGTATTGAAGTTGTAAGTAAAGTAGTAGTTACGACACGGCAGCCGCCTCAAATTAAAGGGTTAAAATAATTCATCCCACCTGAAAATGATAATTTCAATTGATTTATTTCTATGGACGCCTAACTGAAATTAACCTTGTCATACAAAAAGAAAAGACAGAAAGCAGGAATAAAGCCAAGAAGGAATTATTTAGCGATCTCTATGCAAATTAAGATTTGATATTTTGTTAAGATAAGGAACTAAACCCTTTTTGCAGTACAATATAATTACATTTCAATTTGACATCAAATTTAAGGTCAAGTTGGCCACACCAGACATTTTAAGCTTTATCCTCTCGCCAGTGCCTGATCTTTCAAAATTAATTAATGTTTTACTTCTCGGCAGTATCGACCCACTTAACTTATTTCTGGAGAGAGGTTGAGATGGAAGGGATAACGGGACATTTATATTCCACTTTATTGTTTGCCAGGTCCGCTGAAAGGCAATACTCCTGATGCTTGTATTGTTGGCGCGTTGCAAATTCATTTTCTTATCAGCTACCAATTCACCTCAACATCCACAAAAACAGCAGGGAAATTTGACGTTGCGTATCTTATAAGCTCTGAGCGCCAGCATAGACTTTAAAATACGTTTCCTGATAACGAGAGGAAGGATTTATTGCAAAAGAGTAAGATTTTCCGTATTGAGAAGAAAGACTTGGTTAATGAGAAATGCGCTATAGTGCCTTCAATTGACCTTAATCTGCCAGCAAAATGGTCTCAAATGGAATATTATCTTCCCACTGCAGGTTATAATGAGAAACAAAGATTTTATACTTTGCGCTACCATGAGACCTACAAACCAGATAGATGACCTTTGAAAGTCAGTTTGTTCTAAATAGAAGACATATTTCCCGTCTTATATCTTCACCTACATAGCCTTGGGTGTTTCTTAGACAATGCACAAAAAAAAGATATATTTAATTGTTATTTTCTTAGACTTTTTACTAAACTAAACAGGGACTATTATTGGTGGATTCGTGGTTAAGTTGCCTTGACTAAATTCAAATGTGTCCCGATCATGAAACCAACATTGTTTACCCAATTCAGACCACGTACGTGATGTTCTCAAGGGAATTTCCCTTTTGTCTATTCATAAGTTTGCATACATATGCACTTCATCAAGTCATGATGGAAAGTGGTGTGACACACAGATGGTGGAAAAAAACACTGCCTGTTTTCACTTTAAAGGGCCTGTTTAGATGGAGGACGGGGGGCCCCAGGTAGGTGCGGTAACCCGCTCAATTGGATAAAAAAAATATCCGCGTTTACATGCAATCTTGCAACCCCATCATCCCGGGGTGCACATTCTCAAGATTATTTAATGGTCGTTAAGAAAGTACATCCAGGATAATTGTACAAAGCTAAATATGAATAAATTTGGCACGCTCATAACTCACCTCTATCAGCGATCCATTCTCATTGCATAATAAATTAGCTCGGAGCTAAATTTGGTGTATTCCATTCGCATTCCCCGTGATGGTAGCCTGCGTAGCATGGCGGTTTTGGTTGGGCGCGCTAAGTAGTAAAGGGGGGCGAGGACAGAGAAACCGCGAGGAGATTGGGGCGGGAGCAACTTGAAAAACCGCCTGCACGGACGGGGGGGCTTTTTTGAGTCAGTCCGTACGCCACCGTACGGATCGTTCCGATTGGTTCGGAATGTTCGCCTGTCAATCAAATATTTTGGTAATCTCCCATGGGAGAGTTTCGACTGACTGAGGGACAAAATCAAAATATCAAAGAAGCGTTGACCGGGGCGTCGTCGATCTTGAATATTTGACGGGAAAACAGGGCAATTGTATTGAAGCCTAAACAGAAAATGGCCATTTACGGTCTTCTTCAAAGGAGAGATGTCATGGAAATTTTGTCAACAAGATTTGGCAAGAGCATGATCTTTACTGTCTTTGCTATGGCCAAAGAAGAAATATCCTCTTCGAAAACCTGTATGATCACAATTTCCCCTCTAAAAAGTACTATCGACGACCAGATATCCGAAATGTTGTCGCTGAGCTGTACATGCAGCAATGGACCTTATTACAGAAACAATAAATTTCAGTGCTTCGAGAAAGTTCACCTCAATTTTCTCTATTACGCGGTGTTAGAGAATAACGCACTCCAGCGCAATACATCGAACGGTGTCCGCGATTCTGGTCGATGAATCGCATACAGTAGAAGAAAGACGCACAGCGTAATTCTCCATACTTTTTTGCTTGGTGTAGCTTAAGTTTAAGCTACAACTCAAATCTGAAGATCGCGCTATACGTGAAAATACAACATCCTGCAAACAACACTTAAAAAGTCGGGCCCAGCGTCAAAACATTCACGGACAAAGAAACTACAAACCAAGGCTCCCTGGTTTGTACTTGTCCAGATCCAGGCATTTTAGTCGGAAAAGACCAAAGAAACTAAAATATTTATTTAGCCGTAATAAAAAGCTTTAGGCTTTAAGAGTGGTCAAAGAAATTAGTACTTTACAACTGCATCTGAGATCAACAAATTCTAATTAGCAACACTAACATTAACCACAGGAAATAATTACTCAATACGGATTAAACAAACCAACTTCATGACCTCTAAATAAATGTAAGATAGATAGATAGATAGATAGATAGATAGATAGATAGATAGCTTTATTAAAAATCCATTGCAGCCCAAGGGCTGGATTACGGACTGTACAATACGTTGAATACTAAGACTAACTATTATAAATAAATATCAGTAAATAAATAAAACAAAGGAACAAAATACAACGTCATGAAATTTAAGAAAATAGCCGCGAATTTACAATAAAACCATTAGAAAATAGCCGCGTTATGCATGATAAAACTATTCATTAGTCTATTTGTTCTACAAAGAGGCACGTTAAAAACGCGCTTACTCCTTAAGGCTACAGTACTAAGATTACGTGGCGGCAAAAGGCCATGTAATTTGTGGAGGCTGTTGTCCTTAATCTCATTGAATAGGCGCTCTGTCAGCCATTGGCGCCGTTGGTGGAGGGTGGCAATATTGCACTCTTTTAGAGCCTCTTGATAGCCTAAATCAGGGAAAATAATTCTAAGTGCACGGCGCTGAATTTTCTCTAGCTCTTCAGAGAGATACTCAGGCAGACCATTGTGGAAAACTTGGCAGGCATA
>CALNXI010000648.1:195725-210900 GCA_942486025.1 Porites evermanni | reverse complement strand
TCCCTTCCGATCCAAAAATATTCAATTCCCCAACCCCTTTTCCAGCCAAAAAGGCGAAAACACCAAACCCTTTGGGGCCGTAGATACCTGAAAAGCCCATAAAAGGGAGTTCCCCCCCCCCCCAGGGCCAAAAACGCGTTGTAGATTATGGGTCTCACTGCTTACGCATGCGAGAGTAATAAAGAACAATCAGGTCCTTTGTCACTTGACAGTAAAACCCAAGGTAAATGTCAGTTGTCGGTTAAATTTTAGGCAATCACGTGTTCCCAAAGACCACTTAACAAGAAGTTTGGGCAACAAGTTTATTGAGTCCGATACGACAACAAGTACAATGAGTAGCGAATGACGTCGAAACTGAATCAATAGACTCTCTCGGGAGGGAAGACTGGGTATTGTGCTTGCCCTCCGAATTGAGCTTATGACGGACTGATTCATGAGCGAGCCTTCAGATAAACCTTTCATGACGTCACTTATGTTGACGCGTAATTAGTTAATCAAAATCAATTAATGTAATTATTGAAGGAACTTTTTTTGTCAGTTAATATCTTGGCTATTCGTTAGTTGTTAGTTAACCCCATTCAGACCTCCTGAAAACAGATTCACCCTGAAGTCATGCTGAAGGGCATTTTTTTAGTTCTACAGTTTGCACTGGGGTGCCGTCAAGCAACTCTGCCAAGTTTTGTGGAACAAGATGCAACTACTGCGGAGAAAGCAATTATAAGACTGCTTCTGAGAATTTTTGCGCTTGAAACGTGTTTCTTTTCCAAAGCTAACTGAGGAGGGTGGCGTTCAATGCGGGGTGTGGGAAACGAGTGTAGAACAGCGAGTGAAGCTTAAGGATAATGGGTAGGCCTCCGAACTTAAAAATTTCTGAATATGAGATTGCGAGCGGCTGGTGACGAGGCAGACGCAGAGTGATTATAAAACTTTGTAAATAGACAAAAAGTCGACACGGAGATAAAGAGGTTCCCCAATGGGTTTTTCGGGATCCGTGCGGTTTCGCTGCGTTGCGTTATGTTTTTCTAAAATTTCCGAGAGTGAATCTATTTCTGTAGGGGCATGAACTTGTTAATTCGTTTCTTTTGTTCAGAGTACATAAGTGTTTTTTTACAAATGATAAAAGCTTTTTCTTGGAGGCAAAGATTACAATTTTTGTTAGCCTTGTCATATGGTTTACAATTACTGAGTACTTTCCCCTGCACGTGAAAGGATCTGTTGGCATCTTTGAGGGTCCACACCTGTTTGGACAGTTCCCTCTCGTTTCTTCTGTTCGCGTGTCGGAAGGATGTCAAGAGATTTCCGTACTGCTCTTTGAAGTCAGTGGCTACTGAGTCCAATGTATGATTCTGTTGTTGTCCCAGTCGTTACAGTCGCTTGGTAAATCAGGTTTTGTCTGAGGCAATTACCGTCAAGAAACCGGAATGCCCTCTTGAAGGTAATTGCCTGCAACCGACTAACTTCAAAAAACGGTGCAGAAATCACTTGACATCATTAAAATTGTGACTCGTTGAAATACTGCTAGGGACCACTACTGACTTACTGCCCGGCGTCAGATAAAGGCTTTTAATCGGCTTTTAATGATTTTTCATTGTTTTGAATTGCCAAGTAGTAGAGTGAGTTGATTTTTTTGCTAAACCAATTTAAAAAATCCAGGTAAAACTATATATTATAATATATTCAGTGTATATTATGTATATATACTTTCCCCATATACAGCAACTTGTACATAGCACCTCTATCTGTTTTTCGATTAGTTTGCAGCTTGTTGACTGTTGTTCTTCTTCTCTTTAATAAAGTACACTGAATTACGTTGTAAGCAATCCAAAATTCGAGGTAAAACTTTCTCAGTTTGCCGGACAGCTACCAATGGCTAAGATAAGATTGATGATGATTGATTGATGTCATGGAAGCCTGTAGGGGCGAATTTGAAAGTGAGAGGGGACAAAAGTTAGCAGTGCTGGTGGCGTACTCAACTGTTATATGAACCCAAGGCCCATTTTTGTTAAAGTGGGGGTTTCGTTCCCCTAGGGCCGTTATGATGATCCATCCTTTAAGCACTGTATATGAGTCTTCTTTAGCTCTTAGCTGAGAAAGTACTTCGCTTTTGCTACTAATTCCTGCAATAATTCGACCTCGCAACAGACTGGATAAAACAATTGATACGATGGCAAATAATAGCAGTAGGTAACAGTTAGTCATCTGAGCAATCCACCGAGTGGGACTGATGACAGCCCCTTCTCCTCCACTAATATAACGTTACCATGTGGGTATTCTTGGTTTGCAACCACGTGACAAGGCGGCAATGTTGGGGGTAGGTACAATAGAATTGTTTTCTCGAAGAATTTACATGAAAATAGAGGTTACTTCCCAGAGAAGAGAAATGCTTTTGTTCTTGACGACCAAGATGGCCGCTCTGACGTCACCTGCAAACAAGCAATATAAGGGTTCACTTTTCATTATATCTAAAAACATACAGGAACATAAGCCTTCTATGCTCGCAAATTGTTAATATGTATTTATTGGCCATAAAATTTAAATTACATCATGTACTGGCCTTCATTATCCCACAATAAACATTGTTCGATTTTGAAAAAGCATTCGGAAAAGTAATATTTTTGCGCCCAGATTAGTTTTACCAAACTGAACTTATGACGTTTGTAAAACTTGATTATACTATGAACATAGTGGCTTTTATGGTTATCATCAGGTGTCATTTATGCAGTGTATTTTCAAGATAAGTTCGTCATGTACCTCTCCAGTAAATTCGGCAGAACAGTAAAGCTCTCTGATTGTCTTCTGGCTTCTGGCAAATTACATCCGCTACTATACTGCAAATTAAGACTATTATCACAAATTATTTACAAAAGCTTCCACTGTTCTCAGTTAAGCTTAAGGCAATCGAAAACTACTTTAAAACTTGTGTAGGAAGAAAAAGATGACTTTTCGCCGCGCCATAAGGTATCTGAAAAAACTCTCCATGTTGCCTCTATATAGATATCAATACATACATAAATATGATCATACAGATCGGGCTCGAAAGTCTTCTTTAGCTCTTAGCTGAGAAAGTACTTCGCTTTTGCTACTAATTCCTGCAATAATTCGACCTCGCAACAGACTGGATAAAACAATTGATACGATGGCAAATAATAGCAGTAGGTAACAGTTAGTCATCTGAGCAATCCCCCGAGGGGAACTGATGACAGCCCCTTCTCCTCCACTAATATCACGTTACCATGTGGGTATTCTTGGTTTGCAACCACGTGACAAGGCGGCAATGTTGGGGGTAGGTACAATAGAATTGTTTTCTCGAAGAATTTACATGAAAATAGAGGTTACTTCCCAGAGAAGAGAAATGCTTTTGTTCTTGACGACCAAGATGGCCGCTCTGACGTCACCTGCAAACAAGCAATATAAGGGTTCACTTTTCATTATATCTAAAAACATACAGGAACATAAGCCTTCTATGCTCGCAAATTGTTAATATATATTTATTGGCCATAAAATTTAAATTACATCATGTACTGGCCTTCATTATCCCACAATAAACATTGTTCGATTTTGAAAAAGCATTCGGAAAAGTAATATTTTTGCGCCCAGATTAGTTTTACCAAACTGAACTTATGACGTTTGTAAAACTTGATTATACTATGAACATAGATTTTGTTTGTGTCTTTACAATCTGCAATGAAACAGAAAACAATATTAAAGGTGCAATTCGGACTAGGACATTTGTCTGGCTTTCTTATATATATTTTCTTATCAAGTTCGTCAGTAAATGTTCTTAGTCTAAGTCTTAGTTCAGATACAGAAGTGTAGTTGTTGTAATGTTTCTTTTACAGCTTGTCTCACTTCTGTGATCTTCCAGCAGTACAGAAACGGGTTTAACGACGAGTTTAAAAGCACTAAAGTACCTGTAAATTGCAAAGCAAGGTAAGTAGATAAAGGCATCCCCCTTTGAGGTGTTAAAGCTGCAGTTATACCGTACGGCAGATAACAAATAACCAATGTTACCTGCACCCACAGTGCACTGTATACTGCCTTTCTGTATCGAGCTTTATTCAGTGTATTTGCTTGGCTCGATTGCCCTTGAACAACATGGTTCTGACCATGAATTTGGTTATGACGCAGAGACATGAAAATTTTTGTGTAGGCACAGATTGTAGTGACTAAACAAAAAGCTATAACAATATATTGGTACAAAGAAAATATAAGAAGACTCAGAAAGGATGCAGATGCACCGACAACGGACACAATCCAACCACCAATAGCGATTAAACGTGTTCTTTGCAAAGTTACAACTTGTCTGTATCTGAGACCCAGTAACAAAGCAAGAAGTCTGTCCACGCTTATTGTGGTCATTGTTATCAACGACACTGAACACAAAGTAACACCTAGGAAATATGTTATCAAATCTGCGTAATGGCAAATATACCATCTTTCGTTCACCACGGATGTCCAATATGCAACGCTTAGAGGCTCCGCAACGATACCAACACAAAGATCAGTTATCGCTAGGTTACGATACAGGAGTTTGGATGACGGATGAATTGATGTGTCCTTGTGAAGGGCAACTAGGATCAGAGTATTCCCCAAAAATGCTGTAATTGACAAAAAAGTGTTAATGACAGAGAGAAAAACGAGCTCGCCATGTACCTCTCCAGTAAATTCCTCAGAGCATTCAAGTTCTGCAATTGTTTGCAGGTTTTCACCTCCAGTCAAATTTTTCATTTCCATGACTTTTCTGCGATGCGGCTACAGTCAACTGAACTCTTTTTTAATATATCTGTCTTCCTTATATGACTGCTACGTGCACCCTGTCAGCAAACAATTAAATATTTGCTCTGTATTTTCAGTTTATTAAACGATGGAATTCGACAATCTTGGTGTTGCCCTTGTGTTGCCGTACGATTAGCAAGCAAATAGTACAATTGCCTGGCTCTTAGAAAACGAGTTAAACTGTTAGTAATAAAAAGTCTATTAACCAAGTCTTGATCGATATTTCTTTTAAGCATATATTCAAATTGAGTAAAAAACGGTTTTCGTCAATTGCTAGAAGTTAAACTGATGCGCTCATAATGTCATCGCAGGCAGTGAGGTCTCAGTAACAATGTATAAATGT
This sequence comes from Porites evermanni, assembly GCA_942486025.1. Lineage (NCBI taxonomy): Eukaryota > Metazoa > Cnidaria > Anthozoa > Scleractinia > Poritidae > Porites > Porites evermanni. The sequence goes on along the minus strand of CALNXI010000648.1, from coordinate 205,781 downwards.
TCAAATAATGGGCTCGAAAGTCTGGGCCATTTACGAGGTGGGAATTAAAGAAAATAAAATGTTCGTTTGAGCTTAGGAAATTAGAAAGTAACCTGTTTTTATCATATAAAAATCATGAAAAAAAAAATTGAACTCAACGATTAGCTGAGAGCAATCAGCAGTTTTAGTAAACATAGTGAGAGCAAGAACGAGAAAATTTCGCTAACGGAGGTGTTAAGTTTGTGAGCCGAACATATGATATGCGGTGCCGTAAACAGCCGCTTAAAAGCCCTGGGATTATAAATCTTTGAAAGGGATTTTACAAGGGCTCTTGATAAAGTAAACGGAGGGGCTTATATCCAAGGGGGATTTTAACGGAATTGGAAAAAGCTGTTCGAAACAAACTAACGCAGTGCTGATTTAAATATGTTTTGCAGTTACTGGTAAAAGCTTCAAAATATCATAATAAATCAAATTCATTTCAATGCAAGTTAGAGGGGAGCTTATATTGGCGAGCCTGCTACTCGTGGGGCTTATATCAAAGTGTTTCTTTATTTTGTAGCTTCAAATTGCTTGTGCCGGTTTTCTATAATCAGGTTTGACTGACGTTCACATGGATACCAGCACTAAATTGGCCACATTTTCTTTAGAAGAGGAAGTCTTAACCGAGTATATCCCCAGACATGTCAAACTTTGTTTGCTATAACTTTAACATTTTGGGCGGTTTATTTGCAACTGCTTAAATTGCTATTTCACCACGTCAAGATTATATCTTCATTTAAATTGCTTTTTAAATTCATTTCCCCCGTTTACATCAACTCCCGGCGCGTCCAATTCGGATCTGTTATATGAAAGGTAAAATATTTAAAATTAAAACGCCATGAACCTCTCCTCGACTCTCCAGTGAATTTTGCGGAACAATACAGGTGTCTAATAAATTGCTTGGTAGTTTGTCATTACGATGACTTTTCTCCGAAGCAACTACGTTCAAGCGAACTGTAAGATCCAAGTGTAACATTTTTTCTATTATTCGTTCTTGCGTAATTTGTTTTTCCTTTGCGTACGCAAATAAGTTTATACTTCTTTTCGTCCTTTTGTTTAGTCTTTTTTTTTAGCGTTAATTTAGGTATTTATTCCTTTCTGTCAGTTTTCGCGCCCTCGTTAGCGTTTCTTTGCTGTTTCATCTTCATTAGCGCCTTTCTAAGTTTCTATAGTTTTATTTTCCGCATGTTCTAGCGTATTTTCCATATCGTAGTTTTGCAGTACAGTTTGTGCAGTTCATTTTGGTCCGCGCTTAGCGCAGTTCTGTTTAGTTTCTTGCAAGTCTCTTCGCGTTATTCGCAGTCCGCTTCACAGCAGTTTTCTCTGGCCGAAACAATGTAAGTTTACTTCACAGTCCTCGTTTTGCAGTTTTGCTATTTCCTTACTCTAATTTACCTTAGTCTTGTAACTTTTTTGCTCTTTTACCGTTTTAGTTTCAATCCATGCTGTTTGTATGCACACTCATTTTACCACGCATTTTATTTCAAGTACCAAGCACGTCGGCTACAATAAATCTTCATTCGAATTTGGTTTGTGGTGTTGTTATTAAAGGCCAAGAGACTTTTACGCTTATTGCAGTTTCACGAACCTTTTTTTAATATATCTGTTTTCCTTATATGATAGCTTCAACATGTCACAAACCAATTAGATATGTGAGCTGTATTTTCATTTTATTAAACGGATTTCTGACTGATTTCTGAGTTATTGGCAATCTTGTTGCTGCCGTGCAATTGGCAAAACAAATAGCACAATTGTCTGGTTTTTAGAAAACGAGCTAAACTGTCATGATCAGTGATACAAAGTTTATTAACGAGGGGGGTGAATAGGGGTGTGCAAATCCGCCGATCCGTGGTATTTTTAGGCCCAATCCGTCGATCCGACTTAATTTTTGTTCAAATCCGAATCCGTGTTACTTTAAAAATTTTTCGTGGTATATAGAAAGTAGCGTTGTAGCATGAAAAAATGAATTACTTAATATAGTTGTTCTAGATCTGTAATCGCAACAGATGCGGGACTTCATGTTTAAAATGGTTTCGTTACAGCTTCAAAACATTAAGCATTAGGGACAGAGCTTATAATGTTTCTTCCAACAATACAGATTTGACCAATCAAATGGTCTGCAAGCTTGCAAAATGAAAGTATCTGGTAGTGCGTAAAAGATTTTTCAATAATTTACTTACTGACATCCGCCGCTTTGGACATGCTTCTAGTCGAGCCGCAAAATTCGGAAGAGGCAGAACTCAACTTCATGGTAATTTGCTTACCAGTAAGTACTTTCCATGGTTCATCTTGGAAGTCTTGAAACCATAATTTTTTTCACATAAACATGTTTCCACTTGGCAACAGACGGGTAAAAGGGTTAGCAACGGCAAACTGCATTTGTTTTCCGATGCAGATACAGAGTTTCATTTACTCGTAGTTTGTTTGGTACTCAATGATCGTCAATCCTAGCATTAAATATAAGGAGCAAAATCCAGTTTATCATTTCACCGATCAATTTGTAAGTTTGATTTTTTTATAGTTCATGAGTCGCTGTCAATCCTAGCATTAAATGTGAGGGCCCAAAAATCCAGTATAACAGTCCAGCAAATGTGATGACGGAAAATAACTCTCATCTTACAAAATGAATGTGGAAGGCGCTGTGGGCTAATGGTTAGTGCGCTGGACTCTGGATCGGACCGTCCGAGTTCGAGTCCTGGCCGGGGCACTGCGTTGTGTTCTTGGGCAAGACCTGAACCATGTGTCACCATGCAGGAACCATGCACAAGGTTGCCTGACGTCATTTCCGTCACGCTAATCCTGCCGCGTCAACCGCGGCAGGATTAGCTCAGTCGGTAGAGCGTTTGACTGCAGAGCGGGAGGTCGCCGGTTCGATTCTCGGGGCCGGACCAATACTCAGGGTCTTAAAATAACTGAGAAATGAAGGTACTTCCTTTGCCCTGCAGGCGGCTGGACCTTCGCGTGGCTCGGATGACCACGTAAGATGCCGGTCCCGTCTCCATTAGGAGACGTAAAATACAGTGTCCCAATTAGCACTTTCGTGCTTAATACATTGACACTCAATTAAAGCGCATTTTTTTTATAAAGTGCTGTCTATACTAGAATAAATGTACATGCGTTGGGTCACGAGAAAGTCTCTTCCGGAAACCTCGAAAGTGGAATGTTAGCCGAGAAAACACCAACACATTGACCAAGGCCGACCGAAAATAGATGATCCGATCCACAATCCGAACTTCTAGACTGACAGAATCCGAAAACCGGGCCAAAACTTTCAGCTGAGCCGCGATCTACGGTATTTTTCAAATCCGCGAATCCGCTCGATTTATCGCCGAAATCCACAATCCGTGAGCTTTTTAAGGCCAAATCCGCCGATCCGCAGACCTATTCACCCCCCTCATTAACCGATTCTTGATCGATACATCTGTAGAACAAAGATTCAAAATGATTAAAAAAGGCTTTTTATTAATGTACTACTAATCGTCTCATCGCAGCCAGGAAGTCTTAACAGTTATACAAATGTTCAAAAAATAGGCTAAATTATGTCTGGGTCAGTTTGTACCATACTTACGAGATGAGAATTAAAGAGAAAAAAATGTTTTACGTTCGTTTTTGCTGCTACTATCTCTTTTTACATCCAGATTAAATTATTTCTTCTTAGTTGATTAACCATTTGTAAATAATACTTGTTTTTTGCTGCTTTTTGTCTGTTTTGTCCGTTTTGTTTTGCTTGCTTTTTATCCTAATTATATTTGAGTATGATTTTGCAGCTTATTTATTCATTATGTTTAGTCTTCGGTTGGGAAGCGAGCTCATATAATAAGCCCTAAGGTTTCCATTTGAGCTTCCTCGCCAGGAATTTTTTTTAAAAATTCTTTTACTTGCAATTTACGTCTCTTTAATCTTTAAATAACATTTTCGTAATATATTGAATGTCTCTATGCATATGTATTTTTTTTTCTGGCAAAAAAAATACATTGAAACTAAACTGAAACTGAAACAGTTTCAGAGCTTAGGGAATTATTTGAATGTAACCTGTTTTTCATCATAATAATAGACATTAAAAAAAAATTCTTAAATCTGAGGATTGGCTAAGAACAATACAGTTTTATTAAACATAGAGCAAAAACGAGGAAATATAATGCATAAACAAGGTAATAAAATGTAAATAACATATATCATAGAATTGAGCTTCCACTGATGAAAAGGCGCCCCCGAGCTTCACATCTAGGTAGATTTACTTTGTGGAATAACGGCCGCCGAGCTACACAACTCGGTTGATTTACTCTGTGGCACCACGGGCGCCTAGTTACACAACTCAGTAGATTTATTTTGTGGCACAACGGGCGCCGAGCTTCACAACTCTCCGGTAGATTTACTTCGTGGCAAAACGGACGCCGAGCTAAACAACCCGATTTGATGCATGCACCAGGATTCGCACGCATTTTCCAAAGAAAAATATGAAGGCTTAATCCAAAGTAAAATTTCACTCAGGGTGTAAAGTTTCAGCAAACTTGTGAAAGATGAACGCTTTGGAAGATTTATTAAACACAGATCGGTAGTAGACCTTCAGTACACTCTTAAATATGTAAGCTTTACGAAGATTCAGCACCGGCTTTTAAAAGATGAAGGCTTTAGGAAGACAGAATAGCCGACCTCAGCAAACGTTTGAAAGATGAACACACGAATCACCACGTGAGTTAGCGTGTCAAAGAGAGGCAAAACGTAAGCAAGCGCCTCAAAACGAGGCAAATATGTGTCGACACAAATGCAATCTCGAAAAAACCTCCCTTATTAATTGCACAGGACACCCAACAGAAATTAGAGGTTGCGTTCTCGTACCTCGAAAGCAATGATTGAACTTTAACCCACATAAGAACCTGCTTGATTTTGCTTGGCTAAACAAGTTCTTTTATGATTGGGTAAATTAAAGTGGACAATTTCTGCCAGCAGATTTTTAAACCACTAGGTTCTTACACGTGGGTGTTTTCTGTAACACATTTAATCAGTGTAAATTAAGCCAGTAACTGAGTCACGTGATATACCGCTAGCCTGAACGCAAAACTGAAATTCTACAGTGAAATAAATTCTGCTCGCGGCTTTCCCCGTTTTACTGGAGTATATGATATGATTGTGTATCGCAATGTTCGTTTGTATAAAAAATGATTCAACTAAACCCGTTGATTTCTTTTCGGGGAGGATTTTTTCGTAAAGCAAGTTTTGGTTTGGAATGAATTTATAACTAAAAAGCAGAGTAGACCATAGTAAACTAACCGCTCCATCGACGGACGAGTCGCCTTTTACAGCTAATTTCACTTCTCTGATCTTCCAGTAATAAATAAAGGGGTTCAGTGATGAGTTTATATATACTAAAGTACTTGTAAATTGCCAAGCAAGGTAAGAGGATAAATGCATCCCTCTTCGATGTATTAAAGCTGTTGCTATGATGATAAGTGCCCGGGGGGGACTCCGGATATGAAAGGGGTGGGGATGCTCGTCGGAAATTTTGAATTAAACCCCTAAAGGAGACCGATCTGGGCGGGGCCCAAGCTTTTTTGGACTCCTAAAAGAGACCATGCTAAAACACAGACAATATATAAATTTTTATACTTTTTCGCGTGCAACCCTAAGCGAGACTTTCACGGCTAAATATGATGGCGTTTTGCCCAGAACACCCTAAGTGAGACCAAAATCCGAAATTTACACCCCTAAGCTAGACGAAGAGCATTCCCACCCCTTTCATACGGGGAGTCCCCCCCCCCCCCCCCAGAGGAGATAAGTGGCAGATAACAATCGACGAATGCTGCCTGCACCCACAGTGCACCGTACACTGCCTTTCTGTATCGAGCTAAGTTCATTTGAATTGCTTGGCTTTCTCCTTGTAAGGGGTGGATCCAATGAATTTGGTTATGACGCAGACGGAAGAAAATTTTTGAGTAAGCGATGATTGGGGAGGGGGAGAGCTTATTTATTTCAAACATGTTTTGATGAGGGAGGGGTGCTTAATTAAGAGGTGGGCTTGTTTAATTTGGGGCTTTAGATATTGCCTTTTCAACTAACTAGAAGACGGTGTCGTCAGTGGTATGGTCTTGTATCAATTCTCCATGAATAACTAGAACGCAAAGTGGAAAACCTCAAGCATCTGTAGTTGGAGGTCATGCAGCCCTAGGTAAATAGCAACTTCCAGTTCGAGAATCTGGTTAATTAACCATACCGGATCAGTCGACATTAAGTGTTAAAGTAGTGATTAGTCATTACGAACAGTCAGTACTATGTATCATTATTTCATAAATTTTGTTAGGACCAATGAATAAGGGGCAGGGGGGGGGGGCGAATTAAAAGGGGGGCTAAGAGAAGGGGGCTTAATAGAAGATTTACCGGTTTATGGGTGTGTGCGATGACAGTATGTTACTATACTGTGCAAGAAAGATGAAGGAGACTATTTTTCCCAAAACTTTGTGTATATATTAAGGACAACAACAACTGGCCACATGGTAAGTTTCATCGATTTTTATTCCTATTTTCGAGCAAATTTCCAGACCTAAACTTCGCCCCATATGTTTTCTATATTTACTCATGTTATGAAACCCGTACGTGACACAAACAGTGAGCCTGGATTACCTGTGTAAAATGGCGCTTGTCGAAAACTTAAAATACATAGCCCACCTCCGAGTTCCAAAAACGCTCACTTTCAAAATGAGGCCAAGTGAGAGGAAAAATAACCTCGTTTTGATACAGAGGCCCTGGGAACTACAAAAAAAAATTAATCACCGGTCAGCGTTATTTCAAAAATGGCTGTTTGGGCCATGTAACTGACACAACACATGGCGAGAAGCCTCTGCTGTAGTCCACAAAAACGTCTTGTGAGGAATACAGTACTTCGTCTTCAAGTGACAATCAGGTCAGTTCCTTACGTTCAGTTTTGAAGGGTACGCAAAGACGGTTTTGTCCTATAAGAGAACTATTATTTTTTACAGTTACCGTATGTGGCAAGTTTTAACGCGCGTGCACTATCATCTTGGAGTTCATTGCATTGTGGCTGTGTGTGAATTAATTCCGGTCTTATAATTCAGCTGATAATTCGGCAATTCGACCAAATAGACCTTGTTTCATCCGCTAGTAATATGGCTTTTCCGTTCGTAAAAATGTAAATAGATGAAGATGTACGTTCATAAAGCTGTTAACTGTGTACGTGGTCCAGACGTAGTTAATCGATAAACCGATAATCGATATTAATCTATAGTAATCGGTATCAATCATCGATAAATATCGATTTCCGATATCGATCAAATAGAAATCGATAAAGAAAAGGGTTGTGACTTCGATTAATATCAATGATTTTCCGATAGAAATCAATGATGATTTTTTATCGCTTGTTATCAATTACTATCAATTCCCATCGATTGGTATTGATTTTATCAATCGATAATAATCGATAAATTAATTTTTCCGTGAATTCGATTTCTATCAATTCCGGATATCAGTTGATATTAACCGTTGAATTAAATCGATTGATATCGATTGATTTCCGATATCGATTTTTATCGATTAACTTCCTCTGGCATGGTCGAAGGTGTTAGCGTACAAACACGGGATCAATTCAATCAATAGCCCTTTTGCATTAGTTTCATACAAATCCTTGTAAATTTCGAAATTTTTGAACTGTCATAAAATATTTCCTGAAGCATCAAGAGGCTCAATTCTCCTTTTTATTCATAACAGGCAATTTGAGCCCTTAAATGCGTAAGGGAAAGATTTAACAACACTTTATGATAGAAATTTCAAAATTTACAATGATTTGTTTGGAAAACCTTGGTGGCAAGAGTTTTTCCCAAGAGGTGTTTTTCTTTCCTTCTAATTTCCGGCGACCGTTGCAATCGCTTCTTTTGAGATATACGGCTGAAATTTTACAGGTTATCTAATCTTAATTTTTCTCTTTTGTTTCGTACTAACAACATTTCACCGTACAAATAAACTATTTTTGTGTTTACAAAATGTTGATCACGTGACCAACTATTGCAAAAGGCGTATTCAATCAAACTTTATAGTAAATATTTCCTTGTTGATTAAGAATTTACTAGGCTGGGTTGCCCTCCAAAGACTTTCCTAAATATGATAATGTTGTAGGAAGGGAGGAAACAATATTGAAAAGAGGCAATAAGAGCCTCATACTATCTCAAATTCAATGAAATTAGCAAAGTTAAAATTGATAAACAGAACAGCTTGCGCATAAAACCCATGTTTTCCAGTTCACCTTACATTTCCTCTCTTTCCTCCCTTTCTACAACATTAACATATTTCGGAAAAAACTCGCAGCGTAAATAAGCGCAGTAGATTCTCACGTGTTGCATAAGAATTTGATGTTACGACAATAAGAAATCTCAGAGCAAAAGAGTTATCGAAATAGATCTATGATATCGCTTCAATAATTTATTTACTCATTTTTGCGCCTACGTTAGACAACATTAAAAGTTTTCAATGGACACGAAATTTGGGAATTGAATATGCGATTGCGAGAGGCTGGTGACGAGGCAGACGTAGAGTGATTTAAAAAAAAAACTTTGTAAGTAGACACAAAGTCGACACGGAGGTATTGAGGTTCCCCAATGGGTTTTCCGTTATGCTAATTTCTCCAAAATAATGCGCACTATACATATATCCATGACTAGTACATTTCAGTGTGAGTATTGTCAATGTTTTACATTCAAAAGATACGATAAATTCAATCTAAAATGTACTAGTCATGGAGGTATGTATAGTCTGCCTTATTTTGTAAAAATTAGTATAACGTCAAAACAGTGAATGTTGTAACGCAGATTTTTGACCGGTTCGTAGGATAGGTTTGTCTTGAAATTTCAAGGTGTTGCAGTCTGTGGACAATCATAATGAAAGTTTCAGACATTTTTATATACATTATGAAGATTATGCGAAGAGATGTTAAAAAAATTGGTTTGAGATCGTTTTGGAGATATCCAAGAAAACGCTAAAAGTCCAAATTCTGAATGAAGTTGCACTTATACAGGTGCTGAGAAAACGGGTTAGTTTTCAAGATCGCAAGAACGAAAGTACACCAGAATTTCCTGGCACCAAAATATGATATTAAGCAGCATTTTGACGCTACTTAAGAATAATTTGGGTCATTTATAACGTTTTTATTAAATAAGCTATCACGGCTACTGAAAACTTAAGGTTTGAAATATATTTTCGTTTTAGTCGAATTCAAACATACAGAATTTTTTACTTCTTCTACGGAGATTGTTTGCTAAACACCAAACTTTAAGTTCCTAGTGTTGGATTTTCAGTTGCAGGTCTAGATCACACAAAATTCGGCTTTTATCAATTTCAAAGTTTTTTGTTTATTGTTGTCATAGTGATATTGATTTTACTTAAAACTACTTTTTCACAAATTTCAATCCATAGCCAATTACTGGTGAAAATTTATATCGATCGGACAAGGAAAAAAACACTTTTAAGGCGATTGAAAAATATCGGTATGGCCTCTGAAAAACTGTATCGAAACACCTTATAAACATAGATTCAAATTGGGTAAAAAACGGTTTTCGTCAATTGCCAGAAATTAAACTGATCTCACAATAAACATTGTTAAATTTTGAAAAAGCAATATTTGGGAAAAGTACTTTCTTTGCTCCCTGATTAGTTTTTACCAACCTGAACGTATGACGTTTGTCTTGATTATAACAGAGTGGTTTTTGTTTGATAAACAGCTGCTATTTATGCTACTGTATTTTAAAGTACATTTCTCAGAACATTACAATTTTTATGTCTCTGTGATGTAACTGCGTGCAAATGAGCTGTTCTCTTTCTGTAGCTTATTCATAGCCTTCATTAGGTCTTCATTATCTGACAAGTAATTAGATAACTAGTGAGTATCCATTTTGTATTAAGATTGCACTGATTATTAACTTGCATGTTTAACATAAACAAACGAGTTTGTGGGCTCGATTTCCGCCGTCTCCCTGGTCCGGTCTTTGATCCTCCTCGAAGAGCTCTTTCGGGGGGAGGGGGGGGGGGGGGGGG
>CALNXI010000648.1:183112-194957 GCA_942486025.1 Porites evermanni | reverse complement strand
GGGGGGGGGGGGGGGGGGGGGGAGGTTTTCGATCCTAATGAGTTTTGTTTTTTGTCTTATAACTGACCTGCAATGAGACAGAAAACAATCTTAACGGTTCAATTCGGAAAGATACAGGACGTTTGTCTGGTTTTCTAAGTCGAGCTATGGTTAACTACTGAAAGGTAAAAATGAGAGGGGATTGAGGTCAATCCTCTCGCTTTTTTTTTTCAATTTTACAAGTGTATTTTCTCTAGGCTCCTGTCCATTCAGTCAAAAGCCAGAAAAGCTCTTCTTTTATGAAGTCCTGAATATTGTACAGGCTAAGAGGTACCCAGAAGTACCCACATTTTGAAGACTTTTTTGTCGACCAAAGATGGCTGAAAATTTTGTATCTTTTATCACATTTCAACGCTATGTGTGATAATATATGACAAATATGTGCAAAGCCTGCTGAACGCTACAATCTGTTGGGCGCTTTATGCGGAAGCAATCACAGTGGTTATTTTTAAAAGGAATTTGACTATAATTATTTTAATTAGAGCAAGGAGCGATGAATGATGTGCATTTCAGTGTGACAGGAACTGGCAAAGAAAGGTGCCTGCTCAGAATGTGAAAAAGAAACATCAGAAACTTTATTTATTCAAAAGAACAGATCAGTACTCGGCTGGCCAGGAAATTTCCTTGAAGATTGCTCGAGTCAATAACGGTTAGATTGTGCTTCAAAGATTGTTTGCCGCATCGATAGGTTAAATTTTATTTGCAACTGCCATTGTAAAATGAGCTCCTTTGAGCGCGATGCTGTAATAAATCTTAGCTTCACAGCGTAGCGGCTGTTTTGTTGGAGCCACTTTTTAGATCAATCTCTCCCAGTGAACCTTATCAGTTGCCTAGTCTTATACTTTGTGTTTAGTTGCGACCGAGCGTACATTAGTAGTTCTCGACAGATCAGTGAAACACACTAAGTAAAACCCTTCAAAGTGACGCTGAAATTCTCCTTTAAGACACAGTGAATATAAGCTATTAAACTCGATATTCTCAAAAGCAGAAGCTGCTGAACCGAAACATGTTGGGAAACCATCCACATGAAGCACTGCGATGTTCATTTCGCGCGTGCTGAAGAATACTGTTCATGATATGTCATGTACAGTGATAATTGCCCCCGTCCCGGTTGTTCAGCTCGTACAGCGCTAGGAGAAGGCGAAATCCCGAGGAGGCACTCTAGTAACTCGCGCGTATATTAAGGAAAGTACTTACAGTTGAAATATACAGTCATACAGTCTGCAATATAGAAAAAATCTCGATTTGCTTGAACAGGGGCCGCGAGGAATCGGTAGGTAATGATGACGTTTCTATTGTTTGCGCCCGCAAGTACGAAATGGTTAGGATGCCGTAAAACACAAAAAATCCTAAAGGAACAGCTTACAATAGGTATATTTTGTGACACTAATAGCGCAGTCACACTTCGATACTCTTTTGCATNCTGCAATATAGAAAAAATCTCGATTTGCTTGAACAGGGGCCGCGAGGAATCGGTAGGTAATGATGACGTTTCTATTGTTTGCGCCCGCAAGTACGAAATGGTTAGGATGCCGTAAAACACAAAAAATCCTAAAGGAACAGCTTACAATAGGTATATTTTGTGACACTAATAGCGCAGTCACACTTCGATACTCTTTTGCATTACGTGTTATCAGTGACATTCTGAGGAGCAGTTGTTATGAAAGTTATGTTACCAAAAGACACTGTCGTTAAGCGCAGATGAAGTTATAAGGTGCGTTGAACAGTGTATATTTTAAAACTAAGTGAGTTTGCCAGACACGAGTTCATAAATCTTTGATTGGAAACCTTCAGCTGAACCTTGCCAGACACTCTTTCTCTTTGACCGGAATAAGAGTCGGCCCAAAACAAGCAAACGAGCGAATGATTCAACGGCTAGCTTTTCACTAGCAGAACGATGGAGGATTACAGAAATTCGCCGACCATCAAATTCTGTGCTGACTTATTCATTGCTCACAGATGTCCTTCTGCTATAAAGTTTAAAATAAGACTGAAATGGGCGAGCGTGAATTGATCAAACGTCCTTTTAATTTCTAAGGCTTACTTTCCGGCAAATGAAATGAACTAAATGTGAAAAGTGAAATAGAAATAGTAAAAAATTAGACTTCTAATTAAATCTTTTCTTATGGTTTAGAATAAACTATTCTTGAAACTGGGAATGATTATGTTTTGATCAAAGCTGTGTAAATCGAACCGAAACTGTGCATGGAACCTTGCGTTTATTTCCTGTATTTATCTCACCTATTGTATGGAATATCATTATGAATCGGTATATTTCAAAGAGCTACACAAGGAGCAAGAATACTTTATACAGAGCGGGGGGAGCTGTAGTGTCAACTGTTACTAGTATAACATGAAACCAGGTGCATCATGGGATACTATTCGATCGTTGTCTGGTTGATACAGAAGTGTAGTTGTTGTAGAGTTTCTTTTACAGCTTGTCTCACTTCTGTGATCTTCCAGCAGTACAGAAACGGGTTTAACGACGAGTTTAAACACACTAAAGTACCTGTAAATTGTAAAGCAAGGTAAGTAGATAAAGGCATTCTTCCCCTTTGAGGTGTTAAAGCCACAGCTATACTGTACGGCAGATAACAAATAACCAATGTTACCTGCACCCACAGTGCACTGTACACTGCCTTTCTGTATCGAGCTATATTCAGTGTATTTACTTGGCTCGATTGCCCTTGAACAACATGGTTCTGACCATGAATTTGGTTATGACGCAGAAACATGAAAATTTTTGTGTAGGCACAGATTGTAGTAACTAAACAAAAAGCTGTACCTATATATACGTACAATGATTGTAAATAATACTTGTTTTTAGCTGCTTTTTGTCTGTTTTGTCCGTTTTGTTTTCCTTGCTTTTTGTCCTAATTATATTTCAGTATGACTTTGCCGTTTATTTATTAATTATGTCAAGAGCCATAATAGTCCTATTATGACTCTTGATTATGTTTAGTCTTGAGGGAACGAGCTCATGTAATAAGCCCCAAGGTTTCCTTTTGTCTAATGAGCTTCATCGCCAGAAAAATACTTTTAATTCTTTTACTTACAATTTACGTCTCTTTAATCTTTAAATAACATTTTTGTAATAATAATGTATTGAATGTCTGTATGCATATATGTATTTTTTTTTTCTGGCAAAAAAATAAACTGAAACTGAAGCTGTTTCAGAGATTAGCGAATTATTTGAATGTAACCTGTTTTTCATCATAATAAGAAACATGAAAAAAAATTCTTGAATCTGAGGATTGGCCGAGAGCAATGCAGTTTCATTAAACACAGAGCAAAAACGAGGAAATATAATGCAAAAACAAGGAAGTAAAATGTAAATATTACATATCATAGAATGGAGTCCAGTAATCGGCTAATAACCAAAAGATATACATAACAACCACAACTCACAGGAAAATAATCAACAGGCACGAACGGGCAGTTTCTAGGATGTACTAGAAGTAGCGTTTTATCAACACAGACGAAATACACTTTCTCATTGTCGTTTTCGCTGAGCCATTGCATTCAGTTCAGTTGCGCTCACATATATTGCCCTTCCTCTCGTTTGGCTTTCCAATTTTATGTTCCTTGATGGCAATGGTCCGTCTTTTCTTTTTAATAAGGTTGATCGCCCCATGTTAGGGAAACCAAGACAGTCTTGGATTCTGGATTCCACGCCGCGGATTCCGGATTCCAAGTACTGGATTCCAGTCTTTGTCAGTGGAACTTGGATTATGGGTTCCAAGTGCGATTTAGTGCGATTCCGGATTCTTGAGCTGTATTGTGGATTCAGAAGCGAAGGATTCCGGATTCCACAAGCAAAATTTTCCCGGATTCTAGAAACCAGATTCACCGTTTACATGAGGTGAGGTTGAGGAAGGCCTAAAATAGCGCACTGCATGAAACTAGGGACTTAAAGAAGCCACGACGGCGACGACAACGAGAACGTCAAAAAAGCAATTGGTTGATAAGCAAAACAACAACTCCCGTTTTTGTACATTTCTTTACCGTCACTGCGCGACTACGACGGGAAAATGCCTAATTTCACGTTTTATGGAGGACGTAAACAAGCGACGGCTAAATTTTCTGTCTCTTTCTGAACTTTAATATGATGCTTAGGAATTCGGCTGAAAAAGAGTTTGCTTGCATTTCACAAAGTAAACGAGTTCGAGTTATGCGCATTTGTTTTTTTTTTTAGAAAATGCGCTATATAATTATTAAATATTATTATTAGTAGTAGTAATCACGATAGAGATTGAAAGAACGCAAATTCACTATTTAAGCGACGTTTTCGTGGCCGTGGCCGTCCTGGTATCTTATCTTGAAAGTGTTCGATAGCAATGGGAATTTTCATATGAATTTAAGACCCCAACCTGAAACTACCTCGTACATCTATGATGTCGCCATTTCAGACGTGGACGATACGATCTATCTACTAGTGACACAGATGATGTCACCGAGAATCTCGTCGCCAGAGAAGTTTGAAGTGCAAGTCTTTAACGAGACTCTTGACTTTCAGCTTAGGTTTCCTGTTGGGAAAGGGAGCGGTTTCAACAGACTGACCTTTAGCGGTAGCAAGGTGTTCATATTGAAGGAACATAAAGTGGTTTATCTTTACCATGCAAGGAACGGTAGCTATGTTGGGTCGTTTAGTGAAGGGATAATCGGAGTCTGCACAGGAAATCACTGCGTCTAAAGATGGGCGAGTTATGGTGTTGGACTCAGACCAATCCTGTCACTTGTTCAATGTAGATGCACTACATCTTACCAACTTCAGTGTCAACATCTAAGGACATCGCTATTACCGCATTGCGTGCCACCCAGTTGGTGAACACGTTGTAGTCGCTGCTGAAGAAAGAGAGACACACCTCCTGATAGTAGCAATATACACTGTCATGGAGACTTTGAACGAAAGATTCAGCTGAACGAAACTTTAAACCATAATTTTTTTGGAACACAAAGCCCTGCATTAACAGTGTCCCAGCAGGGTCATATTACAGTGGCTTTTGGGGTAAAATGCGGTGGAAGAGTAATTGTGCTTTAAAACTATCGCACTTCTCGAGCAGACAACTAACTGTAAAGAGGATCTGGATGGGGGTTACAAATGTCAGTTGTCACTTAACAGTACCGGATCCAGACGTTGAGATAAGGGGGGGAGGGCGGGCCCCCCGGGCCACTCCCCTGGATTCGCCACTGGTTAAAATTTAAGGCTTTTTGTCAGTTGTGAGTTACATGATTATTAATATAACTATGAAACTTATTTTTATATTTTTGATCCGACTTTTAGCTAAAAGAGCACATATAATGTAAATTAAACATTAAATTCAAAAACTGATATAATAGTACGTTAATTTTTATCAGTTTTGCAATTGACAGGATTTCAAGTAGCCCTCCATTTCTCAAGTCTAGTGTTACTCTCCTACACACAAACTTTTTTACTGGCCAGAGGTCAACATTTCCAACCAATAAGCCAATCAATATTTGTACCTTCAGAAGATTTGGACGTAGATCGTAAGAAAGACCAAGAAACACCGCATCTGAATGATCTTGGTAAAAATTTACAACTGCTTTTACAACGCCCTCATTAGCAGCCATCGTGCATCCGTGCTGCTGCTAAGGTTACCCATATAAACAAATATTTGATCATATTTTCTGACTTAAAGAGTGAAACGATGTTTTTAAAAGGCCTTAGAAACAGGTTTTGTAGGAAACAAGAATGCCCTTACAGGTGCATTCCGTCTCGCTTGCTTGGAGCTTAGATCGAGAAATGAGGAGGGGATTAATTCTACACGAAACAGGATTTACTCGCTAAAGCTTTTTTACATGGCTACTTTATCGAAGTCGATACTTTTTATTTGTTTCTTATAACAGTTTTAGTACGCGTGTTAGCGTCGACCAGAAATACGTCTGCGGTCGCAGGCCATAAGCGTGTATAAATACACGAAAATTCAAAAGCCTCTATTCCAGAGAAATTACATCATTGCCAGAGATCAAAAAAGTGATTTACATGGCACGCGTGTCAATTCAATCATCGCCGAAAATAAGTCGCATGCTCATCACAAGACCCATTTGTATACAATGAAAGTTTACAACACCCAACCATCGCAGTTTTGCTAGTTAAGATTCTTATTTTTTTTTCAACCACTCAGTAGTGTTCACTTGTTCCAAAGTGATTCGTGGACCGACACCTTTCGGAAAAGCTCTAAATTTAATTTTTCCTAAGCTTTCTTCGCAAAACGCGCGTGGCTTTGATCAGGCAACGATTCTTTGTTCCAGTTTCCACGATCTCAGCAAGGAACGCCTAACACAATTACCCCCATTTGTGTATAAAATACGACGAAAAACCCTGGGGAGTACTTCCAGAAAAGTTGGGTGGGGGTGTGCGGCACCCTTCCTGAAACCCTTACTCTGTTTCAGAAAAAAATCTGTTTCCCTACCCTATTTCAGACCTGAAGTCCTGGAGCCTGGCGCGTGACCGGAGCGCAGGAGAAGCTGTTACGACATGTACAAGGTTGGCGTAAACATTAAAAGGGAAATGGTCTTATCGCCAAATGATGAAGAAGTAGCTTCCCCTAAAAAACATACCCAATTCACATACCCTATTTCAGACCAAAACGGTTAAAAAAAACATACCCTTTGGCGCCGAACATACCTATACAGCCCATATAAGGTGTACACACCCCATAACAAAAAAGGAAAAAGGTCTAATCCCCAAAATAGTAAAAATAGTCTCCCCCAAAAAAAAAATCCCCAATCCCCTTCCCCATTTTAGACCAAAAAGGTTAAAAAAAAAAAACCCCTTGGCCCCCAACCAACCCTAACAGCCCCTAAAAGGGGAACCCCCCCCCCCCCCCCCCCCGAGAGAAAAACGCGTTGCAGATTATGAATCTCACTGCTTACGCATGCAAGAGTAATAAAGGACAATCAGGTCCTTTGTCACTTGACAGTAAAACCCAAGGTAAATGTCAGTTGTCGGTTAAATTTTAGGCAATCATGTGTTCCCAAAGACCACTTAACAAGAAGTTTGGGCAACAAGTTTACTGAGTCCGATTCGACAACAAGTACACTGAGTAGCGAGTGACGTCGTAACTGAATCAATAGACTCCCTTAGGAGGGAGGACTGGGTATTGTGCTTGTCCTTCGAATTGAGCTTATGACGGACTGATTCATGCAGCGAGCCTTCAAATAAATTTTTCATGACGTCACTTATGATCGACGCGTAATTAATTAACCAAAATCAATTAATGTAATTAATGAACGAATTTGTTTGTCGGTTAATATCTTGGCTATTCGTCAGTTGTCAGTTAACCCCATCCAGACCCTCTGAAAACAGATTCACCCTGAAGTCATGCTGAAAGGTTTTTTTTTAGTTAATCTACAGTTTGCACTGGGTGTTGTTAAAGCAACTCCGCCAAGTTTTGTGGAACTACTGGGGAAAAGCAATTTTAAGACTGCTTCTGAGAATTTATGCGCGTGAAACGTATTTCTTTTCCAAAGCTAAGTGAGGAGGGTGGAGTTCAATGCGGGGTGTGGGAAACGATTATAGAACAGCGAGTGGGGGATGATGCGTAGGCCTCCGAACTTAAAAACTTCTGAATATGCGATTGCGAGAGGCTGGTGACGAGGCAGACGCAGAGTGATTAAAAACTTTGTAAGTAGACACAAAGTCGACACGGAGGTATAGAGGCTCCCCAATGGGTTTTTCGGGATCCGTGCGGTTTCATTGCGTTGCGTTACGTTATTCTAAAATTTGTGAGAGTGAATCTATTTCTGAAGGGGCATGAACTTGCTAATTCGTTTCTTTTGTTCAGAGTACATAAGGGTTTTTTACAAATGATAAAATTTTTTTTTGGAGGCACAGATTACATTTTTTGCTAGCCTTGTCATATGGTTTACAATTCCTAAATACTTCCCCTCCACGTGAAAGGATCTGTAGGCATCTTTGAGAGTCCACACCTGTTTGGACAGTTCCGTGTCGTTTCCTCTGTTCGCGTGTCGGAAGGATGTCAAGTGATTTTTGTACTGTTCTTTGAAGTTAGTGGCTGCTGAGTCCAATGTATGATTCTGTTGTTGTCCCAGTCGTTACAGTCGCTTGGTAAATCACGTTTTGTCTTAGGCAATTACCATCAAGAAACCGGAATGCCCTCTTTAAGGTAATTGTCTGCAACCGACTAACTTCAAAGAACGGTGCAGAAATCACTTGACATCATTAAAGTTGTGACTCGTTGAAATACTTCTGGGGACCACTAATGACTTACTGCCCAGCGTCAGATAAAGGCTTTTAATCGGCCTTTTAATGATTTTTCATTGTTTTAAATTGCCAAGTAGTAGAGTGAGTAGATTTTTTTGCTAAACCAATTTCAAAAATCCAGCCAGGTAAAACTATATATATATTATAGATATATAGTTTCCCCGTATAAAGCAACTTGTATATAGCACCTCTATCTGTTATTCGATTAGTTTACAGCTTGTTGACTGTTGCTCTTCTTCTCTTTGTTTAAGTAAACTGAATTAGGTAGGCTAGTAAACAATCCATAATTCGAAGTAAAACTTTCTCAGTTTGCCGGTACCTATAATAGCAGTAGGTAACAGTTAGTCATCTGAGCAATCCCCCGAATGGGACTGATGACAGCCCCTTCTCCTCCATTGATATCACGTTACCATGTGGGTATTCTTTGTTTGCAACCACGTGATAAGGCGGCCATGTTGGGGATAGGTACAATAGAATTGTTTTCTCGAAGAATTTACGTGAAAAAGGAGGTTACTTCCCAGAGAAGAGAAATGCTTTTGTTCTTGACGACCAAGATGGCCGCTGTGACGTCACCTGCAAACCAGCAATATAAGGGTTCACTTTTCATTATATCTAAAAACATACAGGAACATAAGCTTTCTATGCTCGCAAACTTTTAATTTAAAATGACCTGTGTTAGGCAACAGAACAATGTTACTGTGTATTTATTGGCCATAAAATTTAAATTACATCATGTACTGGCCCTCATTATCCCACAATAACCATTGTTCGATTTTGAAAAAGCATTCGGAAAAGTAATATTTTTGCGCCCACATTAGTTTTACCAAACTGAACTTATGACGTTTGTTAAACTTGATTATACTATGAACATAGTGGCTTTTATGGTTATCAACAGCTGTTATTTATGCAGTGTATTTTCAAGATACGTTCGCCATGTACCTCTCCAGTAAATTCGGCATGCGCAGAACAGAAAAGCTCTCTGATTGTCTTCTGGCTATAAAAAACATTAGTCAAAAGAGTTTGTCGGTCCGTGTGGTTTTCGTCCATTTGATTTTGATTCTAAATTGAAAATTGAAAATCAAAAATCAAAATCGTGATTTTCAATGTTTGATTCCCCAAGAATTGAAAATCACAAATTAAATTTCTGGTAAAGAAATTAGTGCATTTACAATCTCAATTGTCAATTTTTGTTTCTAAGAAACATAAAATTGAAAAACAATTTTCAATGTTTTGAAAATCAAAAATTGAAAATTGAAAATGGTCAGTTGGTGGTTTTTATTTCTTGTTTTTAAGGAAAAGGAAAACTAAACGATAATCTTCAATTTTGAGATTTTTGCTTGGTACCGAAGTTAAAATTGTATTTTTAATTTCCTATTCCCTAAATTCAAGCTTATTAAAAATTCACACTTTAGAAAGCAATTTCATGTGTAAAGAAACTGCGGGAAACAGAATTAATGCTAGTGAAATCCAAAATGAAAATCGTTTTTTGATTTTCCTATTTATGAAAAGCAAAAATTGCCAACCGACTAAAAAAACCTGTGAAGGGAGGGGAGGGTAAAAGCGGAAGTGGCGCGACTGCAAACAAGATGGTGGTCGTCTTGTAGTGAAGGAGTGTTACGTGTTGCGTGTCTTCGTCAAGCTGTCTCTAGCGGAAATGTTACGCCAACAGGAAGCCAAAGCCTGCCTGTATCATGGCCGACACGTTTTCAAAGAANATTTACAATCTCAATTGTCAATTTTTGTTTCTAAGAAACATAAAATTGAAAAACAATTTTCAATGTTTTGAAAATCAAAAATTGAAAATTGAAAATGGTCAGTTGGTGGTTTTTATTTCTTGTTTTTAAGGAAAAGGAAAACTAAACGATAATCTTCAATTTTGAGATTTTTGCTTGGTACCGAAGTTAAAATTGTATTTTTAATTTCCTATTCCCTAAATTCAAGCTTATTAAAAATTCACACTTTAGAAAGCAATTTCATGTGTAAAGAAACTGCGGGAAACAGAATTAATGCTAGTGAAATCCAAAATGAAAATCGTTTTTTGATTTTCCTATTTATGAAAAGCAAAAATTGCCAACCGACTAAAAAAACCTGTGAAGGGAGGGGAGGGTAAAAGCGGAAGTGGCGCGACTGCAAACAAGATGGTGGTCGTCTTGTAGTGAAGGAGTGTTACGTGTTGCGTGTCTTCGTCAAGCTGTCTCTAGCGGAAATGTTACGCCAACAGGAAGCCAAAGCCTGCCTGTATCATGGCCGACACGTTTTCAAAGAATTAAGCTGAATGTTTTTTCACGGATAAATATGCTTTTGTTGTAACCTTGCAGCATTACTCTACGCAGGGTAAAGCGTTTCGGATCGGGCAGTATAAAAGACAGACCGCCGACTGCCGACTGCGGACTGCGGACCACGGACAGCGGACTGGGTATCTGTAAAACACGGACCAGGTATAAAATGCGAACTACGTACTTTATCTTAGTGTAATGATAATTAGTGAACTTACGCAACAGGACGGGAGAGGAAAGAAGTCGTCAGATCTTGTGTGATAAGAGTGACAATAATGTTGTTTGAAAAAACTTTCCGCCAAACACCAAAAAACGTTAATGTGAAGTGAAGATCACGACAAAACACGCAATTTATAGCCCTGTCACGTTTGTCACACACAAGACTTTTGCCGTCCTCTTCTTTCTGTCGTCCTGTTGCGTAAACTAACTTTTGTCGCTCGACCCTAACCGTGTATAACTCCTTTGTTGTTGTTAAAGTGAAGGGATTTAGGCTTTAACAATCAATGGTAGCCGCAGAGTCTTGATAGGAACTGTTTAAATAAACTTTAATAGCAGGACCGGTTTTGGAAACCTAAGATGAACATTAACCGATTGTATCCGAAACAGCCACAAATGTGATATCAACTATAAACGCTCTGTTCACAAACGAGCATATTGCTCAAATGAATTACAGGTGGCTCGGTTTTGCCCAAAATCACCAAGAATACCAGCGTTTTACACGCTGACCAAAATACATAAAACTATTCCTGCCGGCAGACCAATCGTCTCTGGTAGCGGTGGTCCCCGGCAAAGAACGCATTTCTAGTTTTGTGGATTCGCTTTTACCAGGCCAATCGCGCAAAATGTTATTTCTGACGAATGAGCCAGCGAAGAAGACAGAAATAAATATTTTGACGGCACGAGATACAACAGGGCCTGGGTACTAGGCCGGGTGCACCATGGGTAGCCATATCGGGGGTATATAAGGCAGCGTATATCACGTGTACGTCATCTAGGCTTACGAACCAACCTCTCTTTGGTTTTTCTTCATTTTTGTTTTATTTATTTTTAGGAGCAACATATCCTCGATGACATTGTTAAGTCCCGTAGGAAGGGCTTTGAGCTTGAGCCTTGGTTCCTACCCAGATTTCCTGCCCGCATTTTTTCCCTTCGGGGTTTTTTTGGGCAGGTTTTTTCTGGCCTCCGTCTGACCGCATTTACTTCAGTTTGTAAGCGGTAGCTCAGCTCTGCTAGTTTTCAGTTTTTTCCCGTTTCTTATTTTATGTACTTGTACAGTTATCTC
>CALNXI010000648.1:169223-182267 GCA_942486025.1 Porites evermanni | reverse complement strand
GGCACTCAGCCTCTGTGCTCCTGAAGTGTTCCCGGTCCCAGTTATCCGTTGATCAGAGTTTTATTAAATTTCCCCAGCCTAACTGGCAGCCTAACTGGCACTAAGCCTGCGTGCTTCTTTGGGGGACTCAGGTCGAGATCGACCAGTTGTAGCAGATCTCTCTTTTGCTTAGCCTCTGTGCTCCTGCCGTGTTCCCTGTGCCAGTTACGCGTTGTCAGAGTTTTATTAATTTGTTTCCCCAGCCTAACTGGCACTAAGCCTGCGTGCTTATTTGGGGGATTTAGGTCGAGATCGACCAGTTATAGCAGTTTTTCTTTTTGCTTAGCCTCTGTGCTCCTACCGTGTTCCCTGTGCCAGCTATATGTTGTCAGAGTTTTATGAATTAGTTTGCCCAGAAAAACTGGCAGCCTAACTGGCGCTAAGCCTGCGTGCTTAACTGGGTGATTCAGGTCAAGAGCGACCATTTGTAGCACGAGTTTTTTCTTTTTGTGAAAGCTAGTTTACGAGTGTTGTACATTAGGTATTCCCCAGTAATCACCTATTATTGTATTTACATAAGTACTTTGTAGGGTTGGTTCTCGCCAAGCCGTCCCAAAATAAACTTATTTGCCATTACGTTTTGTCTGTTGATGTTGTGTAGTGGAGTCAAAATAACAAGAGTCTTACATCGAGGACACTGCACTCAAAAGTGATATCATTGAAAACACGCCTCTTCCAGATGAAGCAATTTAAGCTACGCTAAACGTGTGTCCTCTCTGTACTAGCATTTCCCAGGAAGAGGGAATCGACATCGTCTGTCACCATTACGAAGAACATTATCAGTCAAAGTTACCTATACTTACTTCATATTTGGGGGACTTAATGCGGGTGATCTTAACAGAAAACTAATTCAAATGCACAAACACTACGTGCAGGCTCACGGCATTACAATGGCCACCAAAATGGCGGTTGCTTTCTCGGTCATTTTCATGGCTCACGTTGAGAAACAACTACTAGATGCGAGCCCTTACAGCCATTTCTCCGGCTGGAAGAAATTTATTGATTTCATATTCTCAGTGTGGATTCTTCCTGAGACCGAAATCAACAACTTTATTGATTTCGCGAACTCTTTCTACACAACAATAAAATTTACACTGACGAACTGTCATCAAAACAAATTGTTTTCCTTGACCACTGAAGTTTTTAAAGGATCAAGATTCATTCGATTCAAACACATTATTTAAGCCGACAGAAACGTTTTAATATGCGAATTTCTCCTCATTTTACCCTCTCATCTTTAAAAACGGCTTCGTATATGGAATAGCCTTGCACTTACTCAAAACGAACTCGGTTAAGGAATAATTCCCGATAACTGGAGTTAAAGAAGAAAGAGTTTTTAACTCGCCTTACAGAACGAGGCTACCCTCACGACCTTGTGGAAACAATCCTAGCCGAACTCCGCTTCGAATCGCGCAATGCGGCTTTATAAAATAAACCCAAAACAAAAGATTTTGCTGTTTGTAACGACTTTCTATCCTGCAACTCCGAATCTCAAAAAGATTCTAATAAAACACTGGCACCTTATTACGAGCAAAAACACACTCGCGCAAATATATCCCCACGAACCACATGCGCCCATTGGTTCTTATCTTAAAAGATTTTCTTGTTAGAGCGAAATTTCCTTCACTTTAACAACAACATGGAAGGATTTATACATGGTTAGGGTCGAGTGACAATGTTATCAGACTAAAAACATAGCACGTAGTTTATACCTGGTCCGTATTTTATATATACCCAGTCCGCAGTCCGTGGTCCGTAGTCCGTAGTCCGCAGTCCGCAGTCCGCAGTCCGCAGTCTGGCCCCCTTTACAGTTCGCAGCCGATCTGAAACGCTCTACCGGGCTGCGTTGCGTACGTATAATGCTGCAAGGTTACAACAAAAGCATACTTATCAATGAAAAAAACATTCAGATCATTTCTTTGAAAACGTCTCGGCCATGATACAGGCAAGCTTTAGATTGCTGTTGGCGTTACATTTTCCCCAGAGGCGGCTCGACGAAGACATGGAACACTCCTTCACTACAAGACGACCACCATCTTGTTTGCAGTCGCGCCACTTCCGCTTTTACCCTCCCCTCCCTTCACAGGTATTTTTAGTCGGTTGGCAATTTTTGTTTTTCATAAATAGGAAAATCAAAAAACGATTTTCATTTTGGATTTCACCAGCATTAATTCTGTTTCCCGCAGTTTCTTTACACATGAAATTGCTTTCTCAAGTGTGAATTTTTAATAAGCTTGAATTTAGGGAATAGGAAATTAAAAATACAATTTTAACTTCGATACCAAGCAAAAATCTCAAAATTGAAGATTATCGTCTAGTTTTCCTTTTCCTTAAAAACAAGAAATAAAAACCCCAACTGATCATTTTCAATTTTCAATTTTTGATTTTCAAAACATTGAAAATTGTTTGTCAATTTTATGTTTCTTAGAAACAAAAATTGACAATTGAGATTGTAAATTTGTGATTTTCAATTCTTGAGGAATCAAACATTGAAAATCACGATTTTGAATTTTTGATTTTCAATTTTCAATTTGGAATCAAAATCAAATGGACGAAAACCACACGGACCTGGTCGGTTTGTCGGTGTGATGTTGCGAGAAAGTAAGCAGTTCTCTTCAGGAATATGCGCCTGCCTCGTATAGTCTTCATTACCAGAGAACTAATTAGCTAACTGACTAGTTTTAGTGATCTTTTTATTTTGTTTTATGATTATTAAACTTTTTAACATAAACAAATGATTTTGTTTGTGTCTTTACAATCTGCAATGAAACAGAAAACAATCTTAAAGGTGCAATTCGGACTAGGACATTTGTCTGGTTTTCTTATATATATTTTCTTATCAAGTTCGTTAGTAAATGTTCTTAGTCTAAGTCTTAGTTCAGGTACAGAAGTGTAGTTGTTGTAATGTTTCTTTTACAGCTTTTCTCACTTCTGTGATCTTCCAGCAGTACAGAAACGGGTTTAACGACGAGTTTAAAAACACTAAAGTACCTGTAAATTGCAAAGCAAGGTAAGTAGATAAAGGCATCCCCCTTTGAGGTGTTAAAGCTGCAGCTATACCGTACGGCAAATAACAAATAAACAATGTTACCTGCACCCACAATGCACTGTATACTGCCTTTCTGTATCGAGCTTTATTCAGTATATTTGCTTGGCTCGATTGCCCTTGAAGAACATGGTTCTGACCATGAATTTGGTTATGACGCAGAGACATGAAAATTTTTGTGTAGGCACAGATTGTAGTGACTAAACAAAAAGCGGTATTAATATATTGGTACGATAAAAAAATAAGAGGATTCAGAAAGGATGTAGATGCACCGACAACGGACTGAATCCAACCACCAATAGCAATTAAACGTGTTCTTTTCAAAGTTACAACTTGTCTGTATCTGAGACCCAGTAGCAAAGCAAGAAGTCTGTCCACGCTTATTGTAGTCAGTGTTATCAAAGACACTGAACACAAAGTAACACCTGCAAAATATACAGTCAAATTTGCGTAATAGCAAATATCCCATCTTCTTTTCACCACGGATATCAAATATGCAACCTGTAGAGGCCCGACAATGATACCAACGCAAAGATCGGTTATCGCTAGGTTACGATACATGATTTTGGATGACGGATGAATTGATGTGTCCTTGCGAAGGGCAACTAGGATCAGAGTATTCCCCAGAAATGCTGTAATTGACAAAAAAGTGTTAATGACAGAGAGAAAAACGAGCTCGCCATGTACCTCTCCAGTAAATTTTTCAGAGCAGTGAAGTTCTGCAATTGTTTGCAGGTTTTCACCTCCAGTAAAATTTTTCAGTTCCATGACTTTTCTGCGATGCGGCTACAGTCAACTGAACTCTTTTTAAATATATCTGTCTTCCTTACATGACTGCTACGTGCACCCTGTCAGTAAACAATTAAATATTTGCTCTGTATTTTCAGTTTATTAAACGATGGAATTTGACAATCTTCAGGTGTTGCGGCCTTTGTGTTGCCGTGCGATTAGCGAGCAAATAGCACAATTGCCTGCGTGGCTCTTAGAAAACGAGTTAAACTGTTAGTAATAAAAAGTCTATTAACCAAGTCTTGATCGTTATTTCTGTTAAGCATATATTCAAATTGAGTAAAAAACGGTTTTCGTCCATTGCTAGAAGTTAAACTGACGCGCTCATAATGATGTCATCGCAGGCAGTGAGGTCTTAGTAACAATGTAAAAATGTTCAAATAATGGGCTCGAAAGTCTGGGCTATTTACGAGGTGGGAATTAAAGAAAATATAACGTTCGTTCGAGCTCAGGAAATTAGAATGTAACCTGTTTTTATCATAATAAAAATCATGAAAAAAATATTGAATTCGACGATTAGCTGAGAGCAATCACTAGCAGTTTTAGTAAACATAGTGACAGCAAGAACGAGAAAATTTTGCTAATGGAGGTGTTAAGTTTGTGAGCCAAACATATGACATGCGGTGCCGTAAACTGCCACTTAAAAGCCCAGGGATTATACATCTTTGTAAGGGTTTTTAGAAGGGCTCTTGATAAATTAAACGGAGGGGCTTATATCCGAGGGGGATTAAAACGGAATTGGAAAAAGCTGTTCGAAACAAGCTAACGCAGTGCTGATTTAAATATGTTTTGCAGTTACTGGTAAAAGCTTCAAAATATCATAATGAATCATTTTCATTTCAATGCAAGTTAGAGGGGAGCTTATATTGGCGAGCCTCAGTTACTGGTGGGGCTTATATTAAAGAGTTTCTGTATTTTGTAGCTTCAAATTGCTTGTGCCGTTTTTCTTCAACTATAACTGACGTTCACGTGGATACCAGCACTAAATTGGCCACATTTTCTTCAGAAGAGGAAGTCTTAACCGAATACTCGGATACACCGAGCGTATACGGCGGACACGTGTGGACGCTAGGTGTATCCGCATAAAAAAATTTGCGGATACAAAAATCTCCGGATACGTGTGGACGCGGCTTAAGTCGAGCTATGGTTAACTCTAGAAACGTAAAAATGAGAGGAGGGGTTGAGGGGTTGAGGTCAATCCCCCTCGTTGTTGTCGTTTTTTTCAATTCTATCAAGTGTATTTTCTCTGGGCTCCTCTTTATTTCAAAACTTGAAAACTCTTCTTTTATATCTGAGACATATTTGCTTTGAATTTGGTGAAAAATAAATGACAGGCGATTTGTGGTTCTACAAGCTTAAATAAGCATTAAAGTTCGTTAGTTAATGTTCCTTTGACAAGCCAGAACTACACTTTGAGCTCTCCATGTACCTCTGCAGTAAGTTCCGCAGAGCACCAAAGTTCTGCAACTGTTTGCAGTTTTTCACCTCCAGTAAAATTTTTCATTTCCCATGTCTTTTCTGCGATGCGGCTACAGTCAACTGAACTCGTTTTTAATACATCTGTTCTCCTTTTATGACCTCTTCATTTTGTGAGAAACCAGTTTAGATATGTGCGCAGTATTTTCCTTTTATTAAACGACAGAATTCAATCTTGGTGCCGCCGCGTAATTAGGAAATAAAATAGCACAACTGTCTGGTTTTCAGAATACTAGCTATCGCGGGCTTATGGCTGGGTGACTGCTATTTTTTAATCAAGTTTACTAAACGAGTCTTGCATTGATCGATAGTTTTGTAAACATGGACTTATGATAAATTTCTTTAAACACGGTTTTTATCAGTTGCTCGAAGTTTGACTGACGGCCTCAAAATTGAGAATTACACCATATTATTAGTGTACTATACTATTTGTTTCATAGTAGCCAGGAAGCCTTATTAGTATGGACATGCTGAAAAAAAAGGGGCTAAAAATTCATAATCAGGTACGAGATGAGAATTAATAAATTTGTTTTATAGGGAATATTTGAATGAGCAAAGTGCACCTCAGAAGCCCCAATCAAAGGGTGATTGAAACCGGCCACTCCTTTTATACCATGGGTACAGTCCGGAGGATATGAACTTGCTTACAAGAAAAAAAAAAAAACAAACAAAAGCTTTCTTTAGTCGCTAGATTTTACTAAAATGCCATTAATTAGACACAACCGTTGTTAATGTGTTAAAATGTGTGTTTTGATGTACCGTAAATTAAAAATTGTTCATATACGGGCGCTCATCATGAAACGCTGTCAAATTAAGTAATAGCAATATTTTGGGGAAAAAAAATTGTTATTAGCGCGCCTCATTTATTTTTACCGAACTGAACCATAAATGAACTAATGTTGCTCCTTATTTTACAGCCGCTTTGGTCGTTTTCGTTCCATATGGGAACGATTCATTTTTTACTAAAATGCCATTAATTAGACACAACCGTTGTTAATGTGTTAAAATGTGTATTTTGATGTACCGCAAATTTAAAATTGTTCATATACGGGCGCTCATCATGAAACACTGTCAAATTAAGTAATAGCAATATTTTGGGAAAAAAAAATTCGTATTAGCGCGCCTCATTCATTTTTACCGAACTGAATCATAAATAAACTGATGTTGCTCCTTACTTTACAACCGCTTTGGTCGTTTTTGTTCCATATGTAAAGATTCATATTTTGAAGTTCCCGTACCCAGTTAGTTTTTAGTTCAAGCCTTCTGAGTCGTCTGAGCGGTATTAAGTTTGTAATAAGCAGCAACAAGTATAGCAAGGATAGATTCTTTTCACCGAAAACTCGTTTTGGAAATATTGACACATCCTGAGTATGTTACACAGAAAAACCAAGTATACTAAGTAAAATTTTTGGGAACAATTGACTGCCAATTTCGCTATTCACCTGAAGACACTGAACACAAAATATAGCGACATCCTCCTTGCAAAGTACACGTAATTTCCTCCCGGACGGAAACTACAAGAGGAATGGGTACAAGCTTTCGACGCAATGATTTCTGGGATAGTTTAAGTGGTCAAACGCTACTTAGGGAAGGTACGTTTTTTATTTGGGGGGAAGGGGGAAGGGGGTAGGTCGAGGCTTCGGAGGGGAGGGTCATTAGTTTATTTTTTAAAAATTGGGGAGGGTCAAACCTGTTTTATTCTCAAGCGGGGGAGGGTCACAGTTTTTTTGTCAAGGAAAAAATTACTCCGTGTCGCTTGTATTTTGTATCAGTATACAAGCAAAGCTACCAGTCAAGATTAATCTAAATTATTTACAGGTGTCAAAAAATCTATATATCAAAAAATTTTCTTCGTCCTACGAACATAATTGTCTCTCTCGACCCGTGTCCGCCGTTCGCCCATATTTTGATGTTTCTGCGCGGGGTACTGGTATAAAATCAGTCTCCGGTGAGGATTCTTCCCTTAAGCTACTCGGGCTTGAACTGACAACTTTGGGAACCACCCTAGGTCTTCATCTTTCCACTTCTCTGAACTTGCGCTTTCACTTGTTCCCGCAGCCGATGTGCCACAAACAGAGTCAGAGGAGTACCGGGCATCCTTTTTAGAATGGCGAGTCGGCAAACAGTCACAATAGCCACAAGTTGCTCCATCTGACCTCATGAAATCCTCTCATTCACCACAAGCACATTTCCCTCTTTCTATTTCTCGTACATCCTTGCCCGTTTTCAAGATTTCACCGTATAATCGCACGCCACGCAATTAACTACTTTGTGCGCAGATGAACACGGTTATATGAGTAACACTTCCAGTTTGTTATTTTCACTTCCGGTTACTTTTGTCTTGGATAGGTAGAGGGGGAGGGTCAGATGTTTTTGTTTGGGTATTTCTGAAGGGTCATGCATTAATCCATTCCAGGCCCACCCCCCTTGTTAACTCGCTGTCAGCGTTAAAAATTTACGTTCTTTTTATTCTTTTTATTATTTCTTCTTGTTTCCTTTGTCAGTCAATTTTCCAGGACCTTCTAATCGTTGGATGCGAAGAAGGAACAGGCAGTAATTTCATTTGTTATGCTTATCGGCCGAGGTCACGAACGGCAGTAACCGCATGTTAGGCAATAATAGAATAGCTGGGTTATTCACTGTCTTATTTATAAGCAATGCCTGTCACAATATCTTGCAGCAACCAAAGCCTTCTATTCTCTCCTTCATTGCTACTTTTGTTCAAGCCGAAAACTGTACAGAATATTGTTCTGTATTATATATTTATCTATTTTCCCAAGGTTATCAGCTGCAATAATCGGTTTAACTATCAACAAAATACTTGGCTATACAGTGGCTATAATGCTTTGATGCTCTTAGCAGTGGACAAATAAATTATAACTCCATTTCTAGCATAAAATCTTCAGCAAGAATCAACGATAGCAACTGTTAGGCAATTTCCTGTATTATGTATGTTGCGCTAGACTTCTATCACGGGGTTCATGCTATGTTGAAATCTATGTTGATGCATGCAAGAATGTCATGTCTGCGTTACAACTTTAAAGCTTTCAACATGATGTGGGAACATGTTCAGTCGGCTAATCAAGCAAAAGGAAATGCTAGCCTATAGCTACAAGCGTACATACACTCGCTTGTTAGTCTAATTTTTGCAATACACAGAGCAACTTGTAAGGCCATAAAAAACAGCAGCCGATTTGTTTATAAGAATTAGGGACTATAAAGGCGGTCTGTAACGTACGCCAATGCGTGTTTCATTTTAGAAATCGAGAAAAAAGCCAGAAAACACTTGTAAAGGCTGGACAACTTTAATATGAATACAACCTTAATATCAGAATACAAGCTGAATTCGCCATCAACATTTAGTGTACGACCTTTTTTTTTTTTTTTTAATTAGCTAACTGACTAGTTTTAGTGATATTTCCATTTTGTTTTATGATTATTAAACTTTTTAACATAAACAAATGATTTTGTTTGTGTCTTTACAATCTGCAATGAAACAGAAAACAATCTTAAAGGTGCAATTCGGACTAGGACATTTGTCTGGTTTTCTTATATATATTTTCTTATCAAGTTCGTTAGTAAATGTTCTTAGTCTAAGTCTTAGTTCAGGTACAGAAGTTTAGTTGTTGTAATGTTTCTTTTACAGCTTGTCTCACTTCTGTGATCTTCCAGCAGTACAACAATGGATTTAACGACGAGTTTAAATACACTAAAGTAACTAGAAATTGCTTAGCCAGGTAAGCAGATAAATGCATCCCCCTTTGAGGTGTTAAAGCTACAACTATACCGTACGGCAGATAACAAATAACCAATGTTACCTGCACCCACAGTGCACTGTACACTGCCTTTCTGTATAGAGCTATATTAAGTGTATTTGCTTGGCTCGATTGCCCTTGAACAACATGGTTCTGAACATGAATTTGGTTATGACGCAGAGACATGAAAATTTTTGTGTAGGCACAGATTGTAGTAACTAAACAAAAAGCTATAACAATATATTGGTACAATGAAAATATACGAAAATTCAGAAAGGATGTAGATGCACAGACAACGGACACAATCCAACCACCAATAGCAATTAAAAGGGTTCTTTTCAAAGTTACAACTTGTCTGTATCTGAGACCCAGTAGCAAAGCGAGAAGTCTGTCCACGCTTATTGCAGTCAGTGTTATCAACGACACTGAACACAAAGTCACACCTGCGAAATATGCTGTCAAATTTGTGTAATAGAAAATATCCCATCTTCTGTTCACCACAAATATCCAATATGCAACGCTTAGAGGCTCCGCAATGATACCAACACAGAGATCGGTTATCGCTAGGTTACGATACAGGAGTTTGGATGGCGGATGAATTGATGTGTCCTTGCGAAGGGCAACTAGGATCAGAGTATTCCCCAAAAATGCTGTAATTGACAAAAAAGTGTTAATGACAGAGAGAAAAACGAGCTCGCCATGTACATCTTCAGTAGATTCCACAGAGCAGTAAGGTGAAATTGTTTGCGGGTTTTCACCTCCAGTAAAATTTTTCATCTCCATGACTTTTCTGCGATGCGGCTGCAGTCAACTGAACTCTTTTTTAATATATCTGTCGTCCTTTTATGACTGCTACATGCACCTTGTCAGCAAACAATTAAATAATTGCTCTGTATTTTCAGTTTATTAAATGATGGAATTCGACAATCTTGGTGTTGCCTTTGTGTTGCCGTGCGATTAGCGTGCAAATATCACAATTGCTTGGCCCTTAGAAAACGAGTTAAACTGTTAGTAATAAAAAGTCTATTAACCAAGTCTTGATCGTTATTTCTGTTAAGCATATATTCAAATTGGGTAAAAAACGGTTTTTGTCAATTGCTAGAAGTTAAACTGACGCGCTCATAATGTCATCGCAGGCAGTGAGGTCTCAGCAACAATGTAGAAATGTTCAAATAATGGGCTCGAAAGTCTGGGCCATTTACGAGATGGGAATTAAAGAAAATAAAACGTTCGTTCGAGCTTAGGAAATTAGAATGTAACTTGTTTTTATCACATAAAACTCATGAAAAAAATATTGAATTCGACGATTAGCTGAGAGCAATCAGCAGTTTTAGTAAACATAGTGAGACCAAGAACGAGAAAATTTTGCTAACGGAGGCGTTTAATTTGTGAGCCGGCGAACATATGATGTGCGGTGCCGTAAACTGCCGCTTAAAAGCCCCGGGATTATACATCTTTGTAAAGGTTTTTAGAAGGGCTCTTGATAAATTAAACGGAGGGGCTTATATCCGAGGGGGATTATAACGGCATTGGAAAAAGCTGTTCGAATCAAGCTAACGCAGTGCTGATTTAAATATATTTTGCAGTTACTGGTAAAAGCTTCAAAATATCATAATAAATCATTTTCATTTCAATGCAAGTTAGAGGGGAGCTTATATTGGCGAACCTGTTACTGGTGGGGCTTATATTAAAGAGTTTCTGTATTTTGTAGCTTCAAATTGCTTGTGCCGTTTTTCTTCAACTATAACTGACGTTCACGTGGATACCAGCACTAAATTGGCCACATTTTCTTTAGAAGAGGAAGTCTTAACCGAGTATATCCCCAAACATGTCAAACTTTGTGGGCTATAACTTTAACATTTTGGGCGGTTTATTTGAAATTGCTCATTAATAAATTGCTATTTCACTGCGTCAAGATTATATCTTCATTTAAATTGCTTTTAAAATCTATTTCCCCCGTTCACATCATCTCCTGGCGCGTCCAATTCGGACCTGTTATATGAAAGGTAAAATAGTTAAAATTAAAATTGCCATGGTGACGTTCATTTCGATTGAGTATAGTGAACCCAGAATATTAACATGGAACTTGCACCATCATTCACCATCATATTTAGCTATCCTCTTTTATCTTAGAGAAAAATTAGCTCGTCATGTACCTCTCCTCGACCCTCCAGTGAATTTTGCAGAACAATGCAGTTCTCTAATTGTTTGGTAGTTTGTCATTACCATGACCGAACCTTTTTTTAATATATCTGTTTTCCTCATATGATAGCTTCATCATGTCACAAACCAATTAGATATGTGGGCCGTATTTTCATTTTATTAAACGACAGAGTCGTTGGCAATCTTGTTGCTGCCGTGCAATTATACTTTGCCCACAACGTTTAAATTACATAATATATATGGCCCTCGTTATTTCACAATTAACAATGTTAAATTTTGAAAAAGCAATACTTGGGAAAAGTACTATCTTTGCGCCATGATTAGTTTTTACAAAATTGAACTTATAATTATGACGTTTGCATGTCTTGATTATAACATAGTGGCTTTTGTTTGATAAACAGC
The DNA here is from genome assembly GCA_942486025.1 of Porites evermanni. Lineage (NCBI taxonomy): Eukaryota > Metazoa > Cnidaria > Anthozoa > Scleractinia > Poritidae > Porites > Porites evermanni. The sequence continues at coordinate 170,597 of CALNXI010000648.1, read as the reverse complement.
CGTTAGTTATGCTACTGTATTTTAAATTTCGCAGAATAGTACAATTCTCTGACGGTTTTCTGGCTGGTGTCTCTGTGATGTACCTTCGTGCAAATGAGCTGTTCTCTCTGTGTGGCTTATTCATAATCTTCACTGGGTCTTCATTGTCAGAGAACTGATTAGCTAACCGAGTGAGTAATTTTTTTCATTTTGTATTAAGATTACTCTGATTATTAACTTGCATGTTTAACATAAACAAATGGGTGTATTCCCGGGCTCGATATCCGCCGTCTCCCTGGTCCGGTCTTTGATCCTCCCCAAAGAGCTCTTTCGGGAGGTGGGGTGGGGGGTTGGGGGAGCGGTTATCGATCCTAATGAGTTTTGAAAGATACAGGACAATTTTGCCTGGTTTTCTAAGTCGAGCTATGGTTAACTCTAGAAACGTAAAAATGAGAGGGGGGTTGAGGTCAATCCTCCTCGTTGTTGTTGTTTTTTTCAATTCTATCAAGTGTATTTTCTCTGGGTTCCTCTCCATTTCAAAACTTGAAAACTCTTCTTCTATATTTGAGACATATTTGATTTGAATTTGGTGAAAAATAAATGACAGGCGATTTGTGGTTCTACATTGGCTTCAACAAGAATTAAAGTTCTAATTTTAAAGTTTATGGGAAGTACAGTATCCCTATTATTTATTTTCTTTCATATTTTATAGTTTCCTATCAAGTTCGGTAGTAAATGTTCCTTTGACAAGCCAAAACTACACTTTGAGCTCTCCATGTACTTCTCCAGTAAGTTCCGCAGAGCACCAAAGTTCTCCAACTGTTTGCAGTTTTTCACCTCCAGTAAAATTTTTCATTTCCCATGTCTTTTCTGCGATGCGGCTACAGTCAACTCAACTCCTTTTTAATATATCTGTTCTCCTTTATGACCTCTTCATTTTGTGAGAAACCAATTAGATATGTGCGCAGTATTTTCCTTTTATTAAACGACAGAATTCAATCTTGCTGCCGCCGCCTAATTAGGAAATAAAATAGCACAACTGTATGGTTTTCAGAATACTAGCTATCGCGGGCTTATGGCTGGGTGACTGCTATTTTTTAATCAAGTTTACTAAACGAGTCTTGATCGATAGTTTTGTAAACATGGACTTATGATAAATTTCTTTAAACACGGTTTTTATCAGTTGCTCGAAGTTTGACTGACGGCCTCAAAATTGAGAATTACACCATATTATTAGTGTACTATACTAATTGTTTCATAGTAGCCAGGAAGCCTTATTAGTATGGACATGCTGAAAAAAAAAGGGCTAAAAATTCATAGTCAGGTACGAGATGAGAATTAATAAATTTGTTTTATAGGGAATATTTGAATGAGCAAAGTGCACCTCAGAAGCCC
>CALNXI010000648.1:130833-148872 GCA_942486025.1 Porites evermanni | reverse complement strand
ATTATACTATGAACGTAGTGGCTTTTAAGGTTATCAACAGCTGCCATTTATGCAGAGTATTTTCAAAATAAGTTCGCCATGTACCTCTCCAGTAAATTCAGCAGAACAGTAAAGTTCTGATTGTAAAACATGAGTCAAAAGAGTTTGTCGGTGTGATGTTGCGAGCAAGTGAGCTGTTCTCTTTAAGAATATATCCCTGCTTCGTAGTCTTCATTGGCAAAGAACTAATTAGCTAACTGACTAGTTTTAGTGATATTTTCATTTTATTTTATGATTATCAATAAAACTTTTTAACATAAACAAATGATTTTGTTTGTGTCTTTACAATCTGCAATGAAACAGAAAGCAATCTTAAAGGTGAAATTCGGACTAGGACATTTGTCTGGTTTACTTATATATATTTTCTTATCAAGTTCGTGAGTAAATTTTCTTAGTCTAAGTCTTAGTTGATACAGAAGTGTAGTTGTTGTAATGTTTCTTTTACAGCTTGTCTCACTTCTGTGATCTTCCAGCAGTACAGAAACGGGTTTAACGACGAGTTTAAAAACACTAAGGTAGCTGTAAATTGCAAAGCGAGGTAAGTAGATAAATGCATCCCCCTTTGAGGTGTTAAAGCTACAGCTATACCGTACGGCAGATAACAAATAACCAATGTTACCTGCACCCACAGTGCACTGTACACTGCCTTTCTGTATCGAGCTTTATTCAGTGTATTTACTTGGCTCGATTGCCCTTGAACAACATGGTTCTGACCATGAATTTGGTTATGAGGCAGAGACATGAAGATTTTTATGTAGGCACAGATTGTATTGACTAAACAAAAACCTGTAACAATATAATGGTACAATGAAAAAATAAGAAGATTCAGAAAGGGTGTAGATGCATCGGCAACGGACACAATCCAACCACCAATAGCAATTAAACGTGTTCTTTTCAAAGTTACAACTTGTCTGTATCTGAGACCCAGTAGCAAAGCGAGAAGTCTGTCCACGCTTATTGCAGTCAGTGTTATCAGCGACACTGAACACAAAGTAACACTTGCGAATATCCCTTCTTTTGTTCACCACAGAAATCATATAAGCAACATACAAAGGCTCGACAATGATACCAACACAAAGATCGGTTATCGCTAGGTTACGATACAGCAGTTTGGATGGCAGATGAATTGATGTGTCCTTGTGAAGGGCAACTAGGATCAGAGCGTTCCCTAAAAATGCTGTAATGGACAAACAGGTGTTAACGACAGAGAGAAAAATGAGCTCGCCATGTACCTCTCCAGTAAATTCTGCAGAGCACAAGAATTCTACAACTGTTTGCAGGTTTTCACCTCCAGTAAAAAAATTCATTTCCATGACTTTTCTGCGATGCGGCTACAGTCAACTGAACTCTTTTTTAAAATATCTGTCCTTCTTATATGACTGCTACACCTTGTCAGCAAACAATTAAACATTTGCTTTGTCTTTTCAGTTTATTAAACGACGGAATTCGACAATCTTGGTGTTGCCTTTGTTTTGCTGTGCGATTAGGGAGCAAATAGCACAATTGCCTGGCTTTTAGAAAACGAGCTAAACTGTTAGGAATAAAAAGTCTATTAACCGTACCAAGTCTTGATCGATAGTTCTGTTAAGTGTATATTCAAATTGAGTAGAAAACGGGTTTTCGGCAATTGCCAGAAGTTAAACTGAAGCCCGCGGCGCGCTGATAATGTCATTGCAGGCACTAAAGTGTTAGACCAGTTTGTGCACACCACTCACTATAAAGAATTGACCGAAACCGGAAACCGCGCAAGTCTCTGGCATCTAGCCGAGGTTAGCGATTGTGTAACTGCTTGAAGCATCTGACCTAATTTGTGTTCGCAGGGCGAAATATTCAATAGGCGTTAAGAAAAAGTAATGCAGTTTGAAACTCTCAAGAATAATTCTTAAAAGCGAATGTACCGTTTCTGAACGAAAAACATTCCTGGAAAAAGAGAAAAAATATCTTGCACATCTGCATAAACAATTGAAGCAAGCGACCTTAAAGGTTTGGTGTTTCACGCGTGATAACCTTGGCCTTTGGCTTTCACGGTGTGTCAGATTTCAACATTCGTTACTTTAAATGGCTACCAGCCGTAAGAAAATCTCAATCTTTAATCTCAAAGTGAAATTTTGACTTCAATACTGCAATCCCTTGGTAAATGAAATTCATTCCTAAATTATGAGCGGAACGCGCTGATCAAAAACATGAGAACAACAGGAGCCGATTAGTATCGGCTCCTGGCGCGAATTACTATAATGGCCGTTTGGCGGCGAAACATGTCACGTTCACGTGAAAGTAGACCACGCAGGTCACTGAAACAACAGATAAAAATAACCTACGCAGCACGCGCACGAACTTTAAATAGATTTAAAAAAATTATCATGGGGCACAGGGATTCTCTCTCTTAGCTCATGCATTCTCTCTTGTTAAAATGTGTTTTGCAGTTACTGGTAAAAGCTTCAAAATATCATAATACATCAAATTCATTTCAATACAAGTTAGAGGGGAGCTTATATTGGCAAGCCTGTTACTGGTGGGGCTTTTAAAAATTAAAGTTGGCGGCTTTTAAGTGTTTCTGTATTTTGTAAATTGCTTGTGCCGTTTTTCTTCAGCTTTGACTGACGTTCACATGGATACCAGCACTAAATTGGCTACATTTTCTTTAGAAGAGGAAGTCTTAACCGAGTGTCAAACTGTGTGGGCTATAACTTTAACATTTGGGCGGTTTATTTGCAATTGCTTAAATTGCTATTTCACTACGTCAAGATTATATCTTCATTTAAATTGTTTTTTAAATTTATTTCCCCCGTTCACATCATCTCCCGGTGCGTCTAATTCAGATCTGTTATACGAAAGGTAGAATATTTAAAATTAAAAACGCTATGGTGACGCTGATTTCGATTGAGTATAGTGAAACCAAAATATTAACATGGAACTTGCACCATCATTCACCATCATATTTAGCTATCCTCCTTTGTCTTACAGAAAAATTAGCTCGTCATGTACCTCTCCTCGACTCTCCAGTGAATTTTGCAGGACAATACAGTTCTCTAATTGCTTGGTAGTTTGTCATTACCATGACTTTTCTCCGAAGCAACTACGTTCAAGCGAACCTTTTTTTTAATATATGTTTTGCTTATGTGATAGCTTCATTATGTCGAAAGTCAATTAGATATGTAGTCTGTATTTTCATTTTAATAAACGACAACAGAGTTATTTGCAATCTTGTTGCTGCCGTGCAATCGGCAAAACAAGTAGCACAACTGTCAGGTTTTTAGAAAACGAGCTAAAGTGTCATATGATCAGTGATACAAAGTTTGCTTGATCGATACATCTGTAGAACAAAGATTCAAATTGATTAAAAAAGGCTTTTCATTAATGTACTACTAATCGTCTCATCGCAGCCACGAAGTCTTAACAGTTATACAAATGTTCAAAACATGGGCTAAATTATGTCTGGGTCAGTTTGTACCATATACTTACGAGATGAGAATTAAAGAGAAAAAAGTGCTTTACGTTCGTTTTTGCTGCTACTATCTCTCTTTTTAAATCCAGATTAAAGTCATTTCTTCTTAGTTGATTAACCGTTTGTAAATAATACTTGTTTTTGCTGCTTTTTGTCTGTTTTGTCCGTTTTTTTGCTTGCTTTTTATCCCAATTATACTTCAGTATGATTTTGCTGCTTATTTATTCATTATGTTTAGTCTTAGGTTAGGGAGGGAGCTCATATAATAAGCTCCAAGGTTTCCATTTGTCAAATGAGCTTTATTGCCAGAAAAATACTTTTAATTCTTTACTTACAATTTATGTCTTTAATCTTTAAATAACATTTTTGTAATATATTGACTGTCTGTATGCATATGTATTTTTTTTTTCTGGCAAAAAAAAAAAAACTGAAACAGTTTCAGAACTTAGGGAATTATTTGAATGTAACCTGTTTTTCATCATAATAATAAACATGAAAAAAATTCTTGAATCTGAGGATTGGCTGAGAGCAATGCAGATTTATTAAACACAGAGCAAAAACGAGGAAATATAACGCAAAAACAAGGTAGTAAAATGTAAATATCACATATCATAGAATGGAGTCCAGTAATCGGCTAATAACCAAAAGATATACATAACAACCACAACTCACAGGAAAATAATCAACATGTACGAGTGGGCAGTTTCTAGGGTGTAGTAAAAGTAGAGGTTTATCAACACAGGCGAAATACATCATCGTCGTTTTCGCTAAGCCATTGCATTCAGTTCAGTTGCGCTCACATATATTGCCCTTTTCGTTTGGCTTTCCAATCTTATGTTCCTTGATGGCAATGGTCCATCTTTTCTTTTTAATAAGGTTGATCGCCCCATGTTAGGGAAACCAAGACAGTCTTGGATTCTGGATTCCACGCCGCGGATTCCGGATTCCAGGTACTGGATTCCAATCTTTGTCAGTGGAACTTGGATTATGGGTTCCAAGTGCGATTTACTGCGATTCCGGATTCTTGCGCTGTATTCTGGATTCAGAAGCCAAGGATTCCGGAATCCACAAACAAAAATTTCTCGGATTCTAGAAACCAGATTCACCATTTACATTTGGTGAGGTTGAGGAAGGCCTTAAATAGCGCACTGCATGAAACTAGGGACTTTAAGATGCCACGACGACGACGACAACAAGAACGTCAAAAAAGCAATTGGTTGAATAAGTAAAACAACAACTCTGCACGTGCATCTACCTTTTTTTGTACATGTCTTTACCGTCACTGCGCGACTACGACGGGAAAATGCCTAATTTCACGTTTTATGGAGGACGTAAACAAGCGGCGGCTAAATTTTCTGTCTCTTTCTGAACTTGAATATGATTCTTAGGAATTCGGCTCAAAAAGAGTTTGCTTGCATTTCACAATGTAAACGAGTTCGAGTAATCACGATAGAGATTGAAAGAACGCAAATTCACTATTTAAGCGACGTTTTCGTGGCCGTCGCCGTCGCCTTCGTGTTATCTTAAAATAAAAATTCCCTATTAATAAATAATGAAGGGCTCGAAAAGGTCCTTGGTACAGGATGAAAATAGTGAAACATGAGACAATATATGGGGGAAGGGAAACTTCCCCCTATGGTTCTTTGCTTCATTTTTATCACTATACGGTTAAACTATACATTGCCCACAAAGTTTAAATTTCGCAGAACAGTACAAAAAAAAAAAAAAAAAAAAAAAAATTATTTTATGATTTTTTTCTTTGTTTTTTTTTTTTGTTATTTCTTGTAATTAAATAACTTTTTTTATTTTATTTATTATTATTCGTCTTTTTTTGTTTCTTGATAAAAAAATCCCAATAAAAAAAAAAATAAGGTCTGGAAAAGGTCCAGGGTACAGGATGAAAATAGTGAAACATGAGAAAATATATGGGGGAAGGAAAACTTCCCCCTATGTTTCTTTGCTTCATTTTTATCACAAAACGGTAAAACTATACATTGCCCAAAAAGTTTAAATTTCGCAGAACAGTAAAAAAAAAAAAAAAGAAAAAAAAAACAATTCTCTGATGGTTTTCTAACTGGTGTCTCTGTGATGTAACTGCTTGCAAATGAGCTATTCTCTTTCTGTGGCTTATTCATAGTCTTCATTGGGTCTTCATTGTCAGAGAACTGATTAGCTAACTAGTGTGTAATATTTTCATTTTGTATTCAGATGACTCTGATTATTAACTTGCATGTTTAACATAAACAAACGAGTTTGTGGGCTCGATTTCCGCCGTCTCCCTGGACCTGGACTGGGAGAACAATAAGAACTCGTTGTCCTTGCTTATACTACACTAACTCCAGTGGATCTCGCCAGATCCCTCTGCTTGGCAGTGATGTTTCAGTGAATCCTGGACCTCCTGCTAAACAGAAGTCCGCAGAGCGTGAGGAATTTGAAAAAACAATTAGGCGAAATCAACAGAGTGTCACATGTGGTATTTGTTTTGGCCTACGGCATATCAAATGAGCAAAACTGAAATCAATCATCAATGACTGGACGTGAGGAAGTATAGAAGTTGTCTTGCCTCGGTTTTGCCCTTCTATAGTTTTTCTATTGAAGACGAATGCAATGATCCGGCCGACGTATACGAATCTAATTTTAAAGCTTATGGGAATTACCAGTACCCCTATTTTTTATTTTCTTTCATATTTTATAGTTTCCTATCAGGTTTGTTAGTAAATGTTCCTTTGACAAGCTAAAACTATACTTTCTGGACGGCTTTTTACAACTGGTAGTCTTAATGCCATAAGTCTTAGTCTAAGTCTTAGTTGATACAGAAGTGTAGTTGTAATGTTTCTTTTACAGCTTGTCTCACTTGTGTGATCTTCCAGCAGTACAGAAACGGGTTTAAAGACGAGTTTAAAAACACTATAGTAGCTGTAAATTCCCTAGCAAGGTAAGTAGATATAAGAACAGTAAAGCTCTCTGATTGTCTTCTGGCTTTAAAAAACATTAGTCAAAAGAGTTTGTCGGTGTGATGTTGCGAGCAAGTGAGCTGTTCTCTTTAAGAATATGTTCCTGCTTCCTAGTCTTCATTGCCAGAGAACTAATTAGCTAACCGGCTGACTAGTTTTAGTGACATTTAATTTCATTTTGTTTTATGATTATTAAACTTTTTAACATAAACAAATGATTTTGTTTGTGTCTTTACAATCTGCACTGAAACAGAAAACAATCTTAAAGGTGCAATTCGGACTTGGACATTTGTCTGGTTTTCTAATATATATTTTCTTATCAAGTTCCTTAGTAAATGTTCTTCGTCTAAGTCTTAGTTCAGGGACAGAAGTGTAGTTGTTGTAATGTTTCTTTTACAGCTTGTCTCACTTCTGTGATTTTCCAGCAGTACAGAAACGGGTTTAACGACGAGTTTAAAAACACTAAAGTAGCTGCAAATTGCAAAGCAAGGTAAGTAGATAAGGGCATCCTCCTCTGAGGTGTTAAAGCTACAGCTATACCGTACGGCAGATAACAAATAACCAATGTTACCTGCACCCACAGTGCACTGTACACTGCCTTTCTGTATCGAGCTTTTTTCAGTGTATTTACTTGGCTCGATTGCCCTTGAACAACATGGTTCTGAACATGAATTTGGTTATGACGTAGAGACATGAAAATTTTTGTGTAGGCACAGATAGTAGTAACTAAACAAAAAGCTGCACCAATATATCGGTACAAAGAACTTATAAGAGGATTCAGAAAGGAGATAGATACACCGACAATAGACACAATCCAACCACCAATAGCAATTAAACGTGTTCTTTTCAAAGTTACAACTTGTCTGTATCTGAGACCCAGTAGCAAAGCGAGAAGTCTGTCCACGCTTATTGTAGTCAGTGTTGTCAACGACACTGAACACAAAGTAACACCTGCGAAATATACTGTCAAATTTGCGTAATAGCAAATATCCCATCTTCTGTTCACCACAGATATCCAGTATGCAACCTGTAGAGGCTCGGCTATGATACCAACACAAAGATCGGTTATCGCTAGGTTACGATACAGGAGTTTGGATGGCGGATGAATTGATGTGTCCTTGTGAAGGGCAACTAGGATCAGAGTATTCCCCAAAAATGCTGTAATGGACAAACAAGTGTTAACGACAGAGAGAAAAACGAGCTCGCCATGTACCTCTCCAGTAAATTCCACAGAGCAGTGAAGTTCTGCACTTGTTTGTGGGCTTTCACCTCCAGTAAAATTTTTCATTTCCATGACTCTTCTGCGATGCGGCTACAATCAACTGAACTCTTTTTTAATATATCTGTCCTCCTTATATGACTGCTACATGTACCTTGTCAGTAAACAATTAAATATTTGCTCTGTATTTTCAGTTTATTAAACGATGGAATTAGACAATCTTGGTGTTGCGTTTGTGTTGCCGTGCGATTAGCGAGCAAATAGCACAATTGCCTGGCTCTTAGAAAACGAGTTAAACTGTTAGTAATAAAAAGTCTATTAACCAAGTCTTGATCGATATATTCAAACTGAGTAAAAAACGGTTTTCGTCAATTGCTAGAAGTTAAACTGACGCGCTCATAATGTCATCGCAGGCAGTGAGGTCTCAGTAACAATGTACAAACTGTTCAAATAATGGGCTCGAAAGTCTGGGCCATTTACGAGATGGGAATTAAAGAAAATGAAACGTTCGTTCGAGCTTAAGAAATTAGAATGTAACCTGTTTTTATCACATAAAAATCAGTCATGAAAAAAAAAATTGTATTCGACGATTAGCTGAGAGCAATCACTAGCAGTTTTAGTAAACATAGTGAGAGCAAGAACGAGAAAATTTTGCTAACGGAGGTGTTAAGTTTGTGAGCCGGCGAACATATGATATGCGGTGCCGTAAACTGCCGCTTAAAAGCCCTGGGATTATACATCTTTGTAAGGGTTTTTAGAAGGGCTCTTGATAAATTAAACAGAGGGGCTTATATCCGAGGGGGATTATAACGGAATTGGAAAAAGCTGTTCGAAACAAGCTAACGCAGTGCTGATTTAAATATGTTTTGCAGTTACTGGTAAAAGCTTCAAAATATCATAATAAATCATTTTCATTTCAATGCAAGTTAGAGGGGAGCTTATATTGGCGAGCCTGTTACTGGTGGGGCTTATATTAAAGTGTTTCCGTATTTTGTAGCTTCAAATTGCTTGTGCCGTTTTTCGTCAACTCTAACTGACGTTCACATGGATACCAGGCTAAATTGGCCATATTTTCTTTAGAAGAGGAAGTCTTAAACGAGTATATCCCCAAACATGTCAAACTTTGTGGGCTATAACTTTAACATTTTGGACGGTTTATTTGCAATTGCTTAAATTGCTATTTCACTACGTCAAGATTATATCTTCATTTAAATCTCTTTTTAAATGTATTTCCCTCGTTCACATCATCTCCCGGCGCGTTCAATTCGGATCTATTATATGAAAGGTAAAACATTTAAAATTAAAAACGCCATGGTGACGTTCATTTCGATTGAGTATAGTGAACCCAAAATATTAACATGGAACTTGTACCATCATTCACCATCATATTTAGCTATCCTCTTTTGTCTTAGAGAGAAATTAGCTCGCCATGTACCTCTCCTCGACTCTCCAGTGAATTTTTGCAGAACAATACAGTTTTCTAATTGTTTGGTGGTTTGTCATTACCTTGACTTTTCTCCGGAGCAACTACGTTCAAACGAACCTTTTTTTAATACATCTGTTTTCCTTATGTGATAGCTTCTTCATGTCACAAAACAATTAGATATTTGGGCTGTATTTTCATTTTATTAAACTACAGAGTTATTGGCAATCTTGTTGCTGCCGTGTAATTGGCAAAACAAATAGCACAATTGTCTGGTTTTTAGAAAACGAACTAAACTGTCAGGATCAGTGATACAAAGTTTATTAACCGAGTCTTGATCGATACATCTGTAGAACAAAGATTCAAATTGATTGAAAGAGGCTTTTTATTAATGTACTATTAATCTCTTCATCCCAGCCAGGAAGTCTTAACAGTTATACACATGTTCAAAAAATGGGCTAAATTATGTCTGGGTCAGTTTGTACCATATACTTACGAGATGGGAATTAAAGAGAAAAAAAATGCTTTACGTTCGTTTTTGCTGCTACTATTTCTCTTTTTAAATCCAGATTAAAAACATTTCTTCTTAGTTGATTAATCATTTGTAAATAATACTTGTTTTTTGCTGCATTTTGTCTGTTTTGTCCGTTTTGTTTTGCCTTCTTTTTATCCTAATTATATTTCAGTATGACTTTGCCGTTTATTTATTCATTATGTATAGTCTTAGTTTAGGGAGAGAGCTCATATAATAAGCCCCAAGGTTTCCATTTGAGCTTCAACGCCAGAAAATTTTTTCCAAATTCTTTTATATGCAATTTACCTCTCTTTAATCTTTAAATAAAGTTTTTGTAATAGATTGAATGTCTGTATGCATATGTATTTTTTTTCTGGCAAAAAAATACACTGAAATTAAACTGAGACCGAAACAGTTTCAGAGCTTAGGGAATTATTTGAATGTAACTTGTTTTTCATCATAATAATAGACACGAAAAAAAAAATTCTTAAATCTGAGGATTGGCTGAGAGCCATGTAGTTTTATTAAACACAGAGCAAAAACGACGAAATATAATGGAAAACAAGGTAATAAAATGTAAATAATATATATCATAGAATTTAGTCCAGTGATGAAAAGGCGCCGCCGAGCTTCACATCTCGGTAGATTTACTTTGTAGAGTAACAGCCGCCGAGCTACACAACTCAGTAGATTTACTCTGTGGCACTACGGGCGCCTAGCTACACAACTCAGTAGATTTACTTTGTGGCACAACGGACGCCGAGCTAAACAACCCGATTTGATGCATGCACCAGGAGTCGCACGCATTTTCCAAAGAAAAATATGAAGTTAATCCAAAGTAAAATTTCACTCAGGGTGTAAACTTTCAGCAAACTTTTGAAAGATGAACGCTTTGGAAGAATCATTAAACACAGATCGATAGTAGACCTTCAGCAAACTCTTAAATATGTAAGCTTTACGATGAATCAGCACCGGCTTTTAAAAGATGAACGCTTTAAGAAGACAGAAAAACAGACCTCAGCAAACGTTTGAAAGATGAACGCCGAGGACACACGAATCACCACGTAAGCAAGCGCCTCAAAGCGAGGCAAATGTGTGTCGACACAAATGCAATTTCGAAAAAACCTCTCTTATCAATTGCACAGGACACCCAACAGAAATTAGGGGTTGCGTTCTCGTACCTCGAAAGCAATGATTGAACTTTAACCCACATATAAGAACCGGTTTGATTTTGCTTGGCTAAACAGGTTCTTTTATGTTTGGGAAAATTAAAGTGGACAATTTCTGCCAGCAGGTTTTTAAACCACTAGGTTCTTACACGTGGGTGTTTTTTGTAACACAACAAAATTAATTTGTAAATTAAGCCACTAACTGAGTCACGTGAAATACCGCTGGCCTGAACACAAAACTGAAATTCTCCAGCGAAATAAATTCTTCTTGCGGCTTTCCCCATTTTACTGGAGTTTATGATTGTGTATATCGTAATGGTCGCTTGTATAAAAGATGATTCAACTAAAACCGTTCATTTCTTTTCGGGGAGGATTTTTCCGTAAAGCAAGTTTTGGTTTGGAATGAATTTATAGCTAAAAAGCATGCACAGTAGACCATGGTAAACTAACCGCTCCATCGACGGACGAGGTCGCCTTAATGTTTCTTTCACAGCTAATTTCACTTCTTTGATCTTCCAGCAATAAATAAAGGGGTTCAGTGATGAGTTTAAATAATTATACTAAAATAATTGTAAATTGCCAAGCAAGGAAAGAGGATAAATGCATCCTTCTTTGATGTATGAAAGCTGTCGCTATGATAAGTGGCAGATAACAAACGACCAATGCTGCCTGCACCCACAGTACACTGTACACTGCCTTTCTGTATCGAACTAAGTTCATTTGAATTGCTTGGCTTTCTCCTTTTAAGGGGTGGATCCGATGAATTTGGTTGTGGCGCAGACGGAACAAAATCTTTGAGTAAGCGACGATTGTGATGGCTAAGCACAGCGCTGTACCTATGTAGTGAACATACTCTCGTATAGCTGTTGAAGCTGGTACGCCAACAACAGAAAAAAAATCCAGAAGGCAAGTATAGCTATGTATGTCTTTTTCACAGTTACAACTTGTCTGTATCTGAGCCCCAGTATCAAGGCGAGAAGTCTGTCCACACTTATTGCAGTCAGTGTTAATAAAGACACTCCACAAAAGGTATAAGCTGCCAACTGGGTAACCATCAAATGAGCCAGATAACAAATAACCAATTTTCCCGCCACCACAGAAATCCAATAGGCAACATGGAGAGGCTCCGCAATGGTACCAACACAGAAATCAGTTACGGCTAGGTTACGATACAGGAGTTTGGACGGCGGGTGAAGTGAAGTTTCTTTGTGTAAAGCAACTAAGATCAGAGTGTTTCCCAGAACTGCTGTAATCGACAGAAGGATGTTTACAATTGACAGAAAGATCAATTCGCCTTGTACCTCCGCAGTAAATTCCGCAGAGCAGGATAGTACTACGATTGTTTTCTGGTTTTCACCTTCAGTAAAATTCTTCAGTGTCATTTTGTCTGCGATGCAACTACGCGCAAGTGAGTGCTATATTAATATACCGATATGGGGCTCTCCTTTACTGTTTTACCTTTTATTATCAGAAACTAATATTAACTAAGTGCGCAGTATTTACTTATTTATCACTTATTTGGCTCACCTTAGAGGTTCCATTTACAATTGCCTGGAGTTTGACTGACGCGTATATTGCCTGGACGCTAAAATCTTAGTGTTCAATATTGAAAAAGCAATATTTAAGAGAAAGTGTTATTATTTTACCTAACTGAACTAATGACGGATAGTTTTAATAATAACGTGACGGTTCTTTCGGTATAAAATAGAGAACACTTCATGGAAAGTGTTGTCGTACGGTATTTACGCACGAGTTGTTGACGTATCAGAAATAGAACGAGTGAGCGCAGCGAACGAGTAAGATTTCTGATACAAAAACAACGAGTGTGTAAATACCATACAAAGAACTTTCCATGTGGTATTGTGTTTAATATACATACTGAGACATTCATCATTTTGGCGGCCTTTTTATTTTAAATCTTTCAAAAATGCTAAAATTTGCTGCTACACACTTACCGCAAAATGACAACGAAAACGAAGTATCAGCTTTTTAGTAACAACGTTTGTTAAAAACATAAATGACGGTAAGGATATGAGGTAATTCAAGAACTATAAGAAATCTTAACTGTTTGTTCTCAATTCACAACTGAAAATGAGTGAATTTAAGTAAAATGGCCGGTTTCAATGTAAGCTTAAGCTTAAATGAAAGGCAAAGTAGCTCCGACAAAAAGCGCAACAAAAGCTTACGTCTCGTTCTGTTTTTCCCTTTCCGCTGTTGTTTCGCCGGCTCTCTACCGTTTTCTTTATCGACGGTGAAACAAACGAAACTATTCCACTCCATTTCCGAACTGTTTTTCACTTTTTTAGCGAGAAAAGCTCTTTGAGTAAAACTTTTCTCGTTGAATGTGTGCAAAGTGGCGCTGCAAGCTGCAATAAAAGGCGGGAATTTTGGCGCGAAACTCGCACACCTCTGTGGCTTCTGATTGGACGTATCATTTTTCTCACACGTGAAAAAACATCGTTTGCGATTCTAATTGGACGTATCATATTTTTCACGAGTCAAAACCATCGTTCGCTCCTCTGATTGGCTAGAACTAATTTGCGTACGAAAATTTACGACATAGCTTTTTAGTGAGTATTTCTCTGTGTGTATATAATAACACCTGTTACTTTTCTTGATGCGTGTTTATTTGTCCTCGCCATTTTGTCTGCGATGTTATTGAACGAGGCGGAAGTGAGTGGTTTATAGTTAAAGAGAAAAACACTTCTTAAACGGTGAAAGGTGATATCGATTCCTCATTTTACTAAACACAAGAGTAGCTCGTGTGTAGACTTCTCCTAAATTCTCCTTCTAACTGAAAGTTTTCCTGAATACGAGAACTGGAAAAACTTTCGAAAGCGTGCCATTCAGTCGACATTTCCGAATATTCCGGTAACACAATCAAGTGAAAGTTTAAATCCCTCCATAATTGTCAAAAATATGAGTTATCCTTCTTGTATATTATTTTCCCGGAAAAATTTCGAAAAGCCTTAAAATTATACTGTTTCTCCATGCATTCGTTACATATAGGGATTTCTAGCAATTCTAAATCGAAATTCACTTTGTTAAACTGAAAATTTCCATATTTATTAGCCGATTATGATTTTTAATTTAGCTTACGACTGAAATTGTTTTTCCTTTTCTTTTACCCGCTGAAGGTTTGTCTTCCAGACTAAAATATTGGGTAATTTTACTGAAAGTATATTTTTCGTTTTTCTATCTGATTTTAATTATTCCTTCATCGCTTCGTTGCCCTCAGGATCAGTTTGCTGTTTATATATTTCTTGCATACTGCCAGCTGACTGCGGAAACCCTCAGTGAAGCCCTCAAAGGGGGTGGTGGGGGTGGGGGAGAGGGAGAGCTTATTTATTTCAAACATGTTTGATGGGGGGGGGAGGGTTAATTGAGAGGTGGGCTTGTTTAACTTGGGGCTTTAGATATTGCCTCTTCAAATAACTAGAAGGGGTGACGAATGGTCTTTGCGAGCATTCGCGAGTATGTATGCCTAGCACTGCGATTTTTTTGCGAGCACGACCAGAAATAAAATATTTGCTTTGCGAGCTTGCGAGCAACTCCAAAAATTTGGGGAACACGAGCAAGCGAGCACTCGTTTAAATTTTACGAGCAAATCCAGCAAAGGTAAAATTTTGCGACCAGTTAAAAATTTTAATGGACCATTCATCACCCCTACTAGAGGATGGTGTCGTCAGTGGTATGGTCTGGTTCAATTCTCCATGAATAACTAGTGGGAACGCTAAGTGGAATATCTCAAGCATCTGTAGTTGGAAGTCATGCCGCCCTATTAGATAAATCCCAACTTCCAGCCCGAGAATCTGATGAATAAATCATACCGGATCAGTCAACATGAAGTGTTAAAGTAGTGATTAGTCAATACGAACAGTCCGTATACTGTGTATCATTATTCATGATAAATTTCATTTGGACCAATGAATAAGGGGCGGGGGAATTGAAAAGAGGAGCTAAGAGAAGGGGGCTTAACAGAAGATTTACCGGTTTATGAGTGTGTGATGATATATCAGTGCGAATTTTTATTAATGTTCCAAGACGCTCTTCAGAGTCAGGTAACAGAAATTGGCCGTAAAACAACTTCTGCTCTGGGGCCACAAAACACATTGTAAACAAGACCAGGGCGTAATAAAATTTGGCAAAATTAAGTCCCTGGTTCTAAGAAAGGCTCGGCAGGGTCAGGATACCAAAAATTGCCGTAAAACAACTTCTGCTTTGGAGCCACAAAACAAATTGTAAACAACATCAGGGGGTAATACAAAATTAGCGAAATTAAGCCCCTGGTTATGAACACGCTCGACAGAGTCAGGAAAGAAAAACTTGCCCTAAAACAACTTCTGCTCTGGGGTCACAAAACACGTTTATTTAGAACAAAAACCTGTGGGTTTTGCTTAAAACAAAAACGAAAGCATAAGCGAAACAATAGCTCAGACATGAAAATGCAGCAATTATGATAACACGTACCTTAAAAAACCCAACGGGAATAGCAGCATGCAAGTAAAGCAAATTCATGCACTGACTGTGCATGAATAAAACTAGGAAGCGCGAATACTAAACAGCATGGGACAAAATAGGCATATGAAACGAAAAAAATTGAAAACCACGCATGTGGAAATAAGAAATCGCGGACATACTGCGAGAACTGAACAAGAACTGACTGCTATCCCGCTAGAGCCGCTGAATAAGATTGGAGAAATACCGAAGCCAACAAATGTACGTCTCACGGGATCTATCAGAAGGAAATGATCGATGAAACTAAGGAATTGCAACCTGAAAGATAACTGGTACTGTGAGGACAATATAGGAAAAGACGCGGCTCGAGGGGTAGCAGCCAAGATACCCACCTGTAATCCGACAGGGAATTAGACTCCCTTGTAAGACTGAAATCCCGGGAGCGGCTGCAGAAAAAGAATAACAAGGAAAGGATTGGAAAGAAATACAACCAAAGCAAAGAATAAAACTAAGAAAACACTGCAAACAAAAGGGAAAAAGTGCAGAGAATACTCAGGCTGAATACTGACCTTGAGAATATATGTGACCGGACCGAATGTCGAACACGTGGCAACCTATAAAATCTAGGTTGCAAAACAAGATACTTACCGCGAGCATAGCTTAAGAAATTGAGGAGGATGGAAATAAAAACAGGAGGCAGAAAGGAAGCGGCGAACGCCAATGAAAAAACAACGGGAAAGGCGAAAGGGTGAGGAGGGAAGGAGTTTGACGAGCACGTTTAATGAGGCCATGATGAGACCTGTGTGTCTTGTCTTTAAGATGATGATGAATGTATGGTGTATGTCATATATAGTCGCTTGGGCAAGATAATGCAGAAAGGCACTAACCTAGTATGCAGAAAGATACTGACTAGACACTTAATTAATTGGCAGGAAGGCACTTTTTCCCAACCCATTTTCCCTAGGTTATAACAATGGGTGACGTCATAAACTCGACCCTTATGCATATCAATGATTTACCTCGACCTTACTCGACACTTACTCGACACCAAGGAGGCTTAATTCTGACCCTCTATGACTATTTATGCTACTGTATTTTAAGTCTATTTTTAATTTTAATGATACACCAGTGAGCAACACACGTACACTTCCAGTGAACATTTTCACTTGTGCATGGAAGACGGAGAAACCATGTAAATTACAGTACAATTCCCTGACGGTTTTCTGGCTGGTGCCTCTGTGATGTAACTGAGTTCAAATGAGCTGTTCTCTGTATCTTATTGATAGTCTTCATTCATCGTCAGAGAACTAATTCGCTAACTGGTGAGTAATATTTTCATTTTGTATTCAGATGACTCTGATTATTAACTTGTATGTTTAACATAAACAAATGAGTTTGTGGGCTCGATTTCCACCGTTTCCCTGGTCCGGTCTTTGATCCTCCCCGAAGGGTTTTTCGGGGAGCGGGGTAGGGGGGGGGGAACGGTTATCTATCCTAATGAGTTTTGTTTTTATCTTTTAACCTGCAACGAGACATGAGAAAATAATCTTAATGGTTCAATTCTGAAAGATACAGGACATTTGTCTGGTTTTCTAAGTCGAGCTATGGTTAACTCTTGAAACGTAAAAATGAGGGGGGTGGGGGGGTTGAGGTCAATCCCCTCGTTTTTTTTTTAATATTATCAAGCGTATTTTCTCTGGGCTGCTCTCCATTTCAAAAGCCATGAAAGCTCTTCTTTTATGTTTGAGACACATTTTGTATTTGAATTTGGTGAAAAATAAATGACAAGCGAGGTGCGGTTCTACAAGCTTATAAAAAAAGAATGAAAGTTCTAATTTTAAAGCTTATGGGAAGTACAGTACCCATATTATTTATTTTCTTTCATATTGTACAGTTTCTTATCAGGTTTGTTAGTAAATATTCCTTTAACAAGCCAAAACTACACTTTCTGGACGGCGGTTTACAACTGGTAGTCTTAATGCCATAAGTCTTAGTCTAAGTAGCTGATACAGAAGTGTAGTTGTAATGTTTCTTTTACAGCTTGTCTCACTCCTGTGATCTTCCAGCAGTACAGCAACGGATTTAACGACGAGTTAAAACACACTAAAGTAGCTGTAAATTGCAAAGCAAGGTAAGTAGTTAAAGACATTCCCCATTGAATTGTTAAAGCTACGGCTGTACTGTACGGAAGATAACAAATAACCAATGTTACCTGCACCCACAGTGCACTGTACACTGCCTTTCTGTATCGAGCTTTATTCAGTGTATTTGCTTGGCTTGATTATATTGAGGAACATGGTTCTTACCATGAATTTGATTATGACGCAGAGACATGAAAGTTTTTGTGTAGGCAGAGATTGTAGTAACTAAACAAAAAGCTGATGCAATATAATTGTACAATGAAACTATAAGAAGATTCAGAAAGGATGTAGATGAACCAACAATGGACACAATCCAACCACCAATAGCAATTAAACATGTTCTTCTCAAAGTTACAACTTGTCTGTACCTGAAACCCAGTTGCAAAGCGAGAAGCCTGTCCACACTTACTGCAGTCAGTGTTATCAACGACACTGAACACAAATAACACCGGAAAAGACAAGGGACTTCCGCTATTCACATGTCACACGTCTATCAAACCTGTCAACGCGCGAACGGACTCGCCTGGACTGCATGAATGAAAAATCAAAACATTGTAGCGATGAACATTAGTTTTTTAAAAACTCATCGGGATTCTAGGATTTTACACAGCAGAACAGCTAAAAAAACCTGGCAGATAATGTGAAGGAAAAGAATTTTTAAGTGACAGCCGTCGAAA